>JARHVA010002217.1:92500-307500 GCA_037957365.1 Torreya grandis | reverse complement strand
TCAATATACATATTAAAATTGAAATTCAAAATCTAATAAATCTAAAGCATGAGTATCAAGTTCTTTAAATATGTACAAGTTGTCTTCAGGTATGTCATGCATGTAACATATGTAGTTTTTAAATAGTACATGATCTACTACTACATGATGGATTGATTTAAAGGAAAAATATAAATCAATGGAGAAGAAAATTAAAACATTGAAAGTAGACCACATGTGATATACTACTAGGTATCTATTTCCCTATGATTTTCTTGATGAATGTACCACACCCTAGCGTAGGTGTGTAAAGGACCATAAAAAAAAGAATCCATAAGGATTCTAGTAAAAAACTATTTTTTCACTCTAAAGGTTTTCATAGTTTTTTAGATGGTATTTTGGAGAAGCAACACCATTATAACTCAAGGTGGCATGAACATGGTTGTCATGGTAGAAGTGCTAGTGCATAGCAACACATACTTGTTCCCACATCTATAATTGTTATTAATGAGTAGACCACCATCGAGTATTTTCTCCTTAAAACACAAAGCTGAACACATAAAATTTATCTTCATTAACATAATAGTCTTTTAATTGATACAAATACTCCCTAACCTCAAATTGACCATGGAACCAAGGTGCATGTTCCAACCTCAATGGTGGTAGATCAATGATGTGAACATTTTTGTGGCACTAAGATAACTTTAGGGAATAATTTAGGTGGATATCAAGGACATCAAAACCATGCCTTGTAATATCATATGCTCCTTGATCCCATTGGTCACAAATAATACTTATAACATCCAAAATGGATTGCACATCTTAATATTGTAATTTATCATTAGGAATAGGATCCACATGTTCATTTCCTTGGGTGATAATGTTATAAATAGTGATGATATCCTCATCAACATTGATAGTTTCCACAAAGGGAGGACCTTGGTCATTATTTAAAGGGATGACCCACATTGAGAATCATTATCAAAGCTAATATAACACTTCTTGAAATGTAAGTCAACATTGTTATCATATCACCAAGGTCTACCCAAAAGAGTATGAAATTCATCATATTCAACAAGCTTGATCACTTCAAATTCACCTTTAAAGGCAACACCCAAAATTTTAACTATTGAATATTTAAGAACACCTATAAGTAATGCACAAGTATTATTTGACATAAATAAAACATGTGTGGAAGGTTACAAAGTGGGAATCCCCATTTTTTATAGGCATCCTTTGTTATAAAAATAACCTCTATGTTATTGTCCACAAATACATCATGGATCATCCAACCATCAATGGATGCATTTATAAGGACCTCTTTGTCACATTATGCATTTGGTTGTATATGAGTCTCTTATCTATGTTCATGGTTCAAATAACAATCCTTCAAAGACTTTATTATTTGATTTCTCAACTAATTCTTTAGGAGGGGGATGATTTATTCAATAAGGAATAGCTTACATATCTCACAAATGGCATCATGCCTTGAGTCTATAGGTACTATAAATTTTTACATCTTGGTACACATGGTAGCATACTTGTCTTTCAAGAACTAAATTTCTCCTTGCAAATCTTGTATCAAATCCATTATGTCACGAAACACATATTTTTGATGTGGGGCATCTAGATAATGTTGTGCACTAGGTTCTTCATGCTAAACCTTTTCAACATGTGGATTTGAAATAATAGGTTGAGAATGAGTGCCACTCTGAGTAGTGATATTGGTCTTAGGTCCATCTAGTGGAGTGATAGGGCATGATTTACACTGAGCATTTATATTTTTAGAAACACATATCATTCCAATTCCCTTCTAATTTTATTCTTTGTTAATAGTAGCATATAAGTCTAGGCATTCTTCCAGTCGATGATCATTTTTAGAAAAGGAAAAAATAGGATAGACTATGCAATCACATTGGTAGTGGTATAGAGATACACATTTGTAAAATATCCTAGGTAGAATATGACCATTCCTCATATATTTCCACACCCTCAACCTCTAAAATAATGACTTCCACCATTTTTTGGTGTATTATCTATAAAATATTGGTGAGAGACTCATTTTCATACTTCATAAATCTCATCTATGATCCAATTGCCATTATTATCATGGGTATATACATCACATATCTTAAAATATAGTGACACTTTGGCTTTGGTGGCATGATAAACCAAAGGAAAAATTAATACATAATGGTCTTCCTTATAGATTTCACAAGACTATTTTAACATGACACAAACATTCCTTTGTAGATAATTATTGTTTTTATGACCCTCTACTTCATATTTAACACACCATAGGGCACTGAGAATGTCATGAGAATTTTTGTTTATAATATTTTTTAACTAAGAATCCATAGTATAAATTTCAGCCTCTATAAAGGGGTTAATTATCATGTATATACTTCTAATAGATTATAGTGCCTCACATAGATCAATAAAGGTCTTGTGGGATAAGGCTCATTGAGAAGTAAGTAATAACCCTCCTACAAACCATTGAGAATGATGTGTTTGATTGATTTCAAATGATAGATTTGAAAGAAGGGTTTTGAAGTGACCATCATACATGCATACACTCTCAATGAGATCTTGCTTAATATATTTTAAATCAATAATAATTTTTTGCTCAAAATCAAGAATGTAAAATTCATAAATAAAATAAGTTTACAACAAATTTTTGAGGATTAGAATTTCTATACCATTTATATACATGATCCAATAGGGTAGTGGCAAACTAAGTTGCCTTATTCTTAGTGAAAATTATGCCTCGTGCTTGCCAAATGAGTTCACACTTTTGAACATGTTTAGTTGCATTCTCAAAACATTGATACTTAGGAAGATGAAATGTCATATCATAGTAAATTGTAGGTACACTAGATGATTGCAATGGGCCCTATGGTTGCACTCCTCCAATTCCTCCTAAGACACCTCTTGATCCTCCTAAACCTCTAGTAGAACCACTACCAATATTGCCTCCTAGAGCATTAGGAGCACCTAAAAAATTAGGCACTAAGGGAGGTTGATTAGTTAAGTTAAGATTGTATTTTTACCACTACTTATATTCGATCAACCTATTATTCCAAGGTTATCCATATGTCTTAACTACACTAGAAAGGTAAAGGCTAATGATAAAGTTTTTTGGCCTTGATATAAAATATTACTTTGAAATTGTACTCCTAGAGTTTTATCTATAGATTTAGCTTTATACTCAGCATCTGACTCCACACTATCAGTATCCCAATCTTTTAAAATAAATTTTTAAAATTAAGATACATGAAAATCAATGCCAAGAGATAAAAACTAGACATTATATTCCCTAGTTTCCTCCATAGAGTTTGCATTGTAGTGGGGGAATTGGAATTAATTGGATTGGGTTTAGTTATAATCAACTCTTAACTTACATATTTTGTGCATAACTATGGAAGTGAAGGGTGAAATTTTTTAGTTACGGAGTAAAAGTTATGCCTCTACACATTCTTATGAATTCTGACAACAATTTAAAGATCTTCCTGCTTTCCCTTGGGATTGCTTCCTAGCATGGTCTTATTCTTGGCCTCGTCATACTTACACTTCTATAGTTCTCACTGATTGAATTACATTCTGAACTACCAATGTATATTCCTTCATTTCTACACTAGTGAATTTCTCATGTTCAATATTTTTAGCCATCCCTATGGAAGTTATCAAGTCCAAAATTCAACAATAACTTTCTTAATTTCTAAGGGAAACTACCTTAGATACATTATGCATAGTTCCCTCAAGAAATTGAATTTTACTTCCTCTAGATAGGAATATGTAGACACAACATATTCTAACTTGTAGCTTCTTAGTGTTCCTTTTCACAAGACATACACTACATATGCCCAATTATTTTTCAAATTTTCCAAGGCTATTTGATGCTCTACTAACTAGGGAGCTTTCCATCCATAATTTCTTAACCGATCTTGCATGTATGGTAAAATCCAAGCATATAAATGGATGGGTAGTTATACAAATAATTTTTCATATGAATAATCATACATATGTTACTCTACCTATTGTCATACATAAATTCCTAATCCAATATATTGAATCATAAATTTCTCTTCTATTATTTTAATCCAATAGTTGACATTTTCCAAAGAGAGCCACTCAAACATATTTTTATCATTGTGATAACAATTAAAATGAGTCCTGAAAATATAACCAAAATGTTAGGAATTATCCTTAGTTTTTAATCATTAAATACTAGTCATGCACCTAAATAAATTGATGAAGATAATGAGCTAGCATGTTGCAATATCATGCAAGTAGTGACTTCACATGCTCACCTGAAAGACATAAACAAGACCAATTCCCATTGACTCTACCATATGATGGTGGATAAACTTATCTCTATCTACACTTAAACACTTGGGTTAGTTACATTTAGTTTTCATTTCTACAAACATCATATTATGGTTAACCATGTTATTTATTTCATACATTCCACATACTTCTAATTAGCATCATAGTAATAGATTGACACATATTCTAGAATTTGAAGATAAAAATAATGATTCCATTGGTTTCATTTGAAAATTATAGTCACTCATTCACCCATATCTTACTAATGAATAATGGATGACTACAAATATAATTTAGTAGAATTTTATATTTAGTATTCTCTCTCAATCCATCACTTTTCTAAACAAAACTAAGGGGTATTTATAAATACATAATCTAACCCCTCTCCTTACATTACATCATTAATAAAATATTGATGACTAGTCAACAACCATTTTAGAAATAGAAGTCATGACAAGAACTACAATATAATCCTTTTGAATCAGGCCTAGTGGCCCCTATATATTCTCTGCATACTATAAATATATGCTCATGATCATATTATCTCATGAACCAATGCTATATTCATGCTTTAATAGTATCCTCTAATTCTTTCATGAGTTGTTTCATAACCATCTCTACTTCATACACCCTTTTCTAAGTCTTGCATCTTTTGTTTCTATTCTTTAATGTATCTTTGTGTCCTACAACTTGATCTTTGGTGTCAAGGTCCTCAATTATTTTATCTTACACACCTTTATCTTATGTGATGAGGTCCTCTACATCATATCTCACCATTGATATTATACACTATGGATCCAAAACCCTTAGAATATATAGATACAAAATTTGGGTTCTAACACCTACTTAGTGGATTCCAAATATAAATAATTTAATCCTTACAAATGATTTAGTGCATAGCTATCTATATCAATACATGAACCATTTAGATCTATTAAACCTAACCAAGGGATATCTTACCACACAACACCAAATGAGATGATTCTAAAGCCTCTAGGTAAATGACATTATGTAATAACCCTAGCTCGGCCTTCAATATATAGATTAAATCTAATTTAGTGCTCACTAAAGGTTGTGTTATAAAAGGGATAATTAAATAAACAAAAAACATGTAAATATAACTCTACTCAATTCAATTTAGAGATAAACTAAGAAAGGAGCACAACCTTCATCCTACTAATTTGTGAAATATCTAATCTACCAAATGAAAGAGTAAAAGTTATGAGTAATTACCTTGAATTGAACTTATCATGCCTCAATATCTCTCCTAGAAAATGGTGATTTGTAAGAGGTTATTGTGGCTTTGTAAGGATCACACTATATAAATTAGATCTAGGTTAAAATAATTCTACTTTGCATCCAAGACTTTCCCACAAGACAAGCTTTTTTCCCTCTAAGGTAAAACCCTAATCAATGACTCCTCAAATGTAGAAATAACATAATTATGAGATGTAGTAATGCAAAAATGATTTTTCCTCCTTGTTGGATTGAAGTGAAGGGGTATTTATAGCCAAGGATTGAACTTAAACCCTCTAAATGGTTTGTATGATATGGTCAACTAGGTTGATCTTATTTGGTAAGAAAGATAGTCATTAGGTCTCAAATTAGGTTAGTTGGGCTGACATAATTATGTAATGTGTACTTAATCTCTAACAAGATTGACGAGGTTGAAATCATAGGAAAATGAATAAAATAGGTGTATGTTTAGTCAGGGGCTATTTTGGAAGGTGAATTTCTTTGAGGAGTGGATAAAATAGTTTTAATTGATTAGGGAGTTGGAAAAAAGTAACTTCTAATGGTTTTAGGTGATGGTTTAGTGACCAATAATATTTTGAAGCACCAAATTTTTACCCACCCCTTTCCTAGAGTACCCTTTAAGGTGTGTACTCAGAGAGATTGAAAATTGATAGGTTCTTGTAATATATAAAGTTTTAGTATATTATAAAGTTTAAAAATATTATATGAATATAAAAAAAATTTAACCAACAGGTCCAACCTCTCCCAAAGGAACCCCTATGGTAAAATATATTTAATTTATTTACAAGAGATTACCACATGTTAATAAATTAAATATATTTATTTTATTTATTACCATTGAATAATGTTAAGGGTAAATATCACCATTTAAATATTATTTATTGAATAATAAACTTGTGTCCATCCAAGGATTATAGATTGATTTTACCATTTAAATGAAAACCCTAGAGAGGGAAAGGCCATAGAGAGACAATAGAGTGTAGTGCATATGATGGATCATGATTGATATTATTATACCTTAAAAATTGGGAACATAACATAGTATATTCATGACATTATTTTTCCAGTATTGTCTAATAATATCATTAATGTAATATCTTATAAAACATGGTCCTACCACTAAAGTGGTCTCCACATTCAATATCAGGTACTATGAGTATAGTAGTTTGATATTAAAGTAAATTTAGACATCTTAATAATTATCCCTCAAAATAAATTTAAAAAATGTATCCACCAATGAGTACATAACACATGGCTTGGCATTGTACTCACTTTATTTTTTCTTACACAGAATTTTTTAGAAAAGTGTGTGTGTGTGTGTGCACGCGTGCACATGTGTGTGTGTGTGTGTGTGTGTGCGCGTGCGCGTGTGTGTGTGTGTGGGTGGGTGGGTGTGTGTGTGTGTGTGCGTGTGTGTGTGTGTGTGTGTGTGTGTGTGTGGGTGGGTGTGTGTGTGTGTGTGTGTGTGTGTGTGTGTGTGTGTGTGTGTGTGTGTGTGTGTGTGTGTGTGTGTGTGTGTGTGTGTGTGTGTGTGTGTGTGTGTGTGTGTGTGTGTGTGTGTGTGTGTGTGTGTGTGTGTGTGTGTACTACTCAGGATTGTCTACACTTTATGTGACTAACATAATCTATAATATATTGATAATATTAGGTATTTAATAACTTTTTGATATTAAATATTACATTATTGCCATTAATAACAATTGGGACTAGGGATGTAACACTAGCCATGACATTAGTATGTCAATTATCTTTGTGAGGAAAGCTCTCAATATAGAAAGAAGAGAAGTTGTTATGAAATATTAAACCATGTCTGTATATGATATTATCTTATCTCCCTTTATTTTATATAATTTTAGAACTTAATCATTGATAATCTATGAATTGACATATACATGTAAATATTTAATATGTATTTTTTGTGTTATTAACAAGCCTAGTATTAGGGATTCATATCACACTATGTTATTTGTGCATGAAAACCCAAAGAAAAAATAAAAGGAACATGTTCACCTTGTGGAGTAACAAAACCCCATCATTCATATCACATTAAGATACATAAAAATACATGGTCTATACATCATTATCAATATTATAGAAAGTAAATGCATCTCAAAAATTGGCAATAATGGGTAATGGATCATGAAATGGGCAAATAGCTAATTGATATGAAATAACATACCATATAATAGAATTTTTTGAGATCAAATGTAAATCAAACTTTATGAAAGGCATTATGCACTTTTTTGTATGCCCTGATAGATAAGGATTTGGCATAAGACATTTAAGTGGATCAACTTTAGTGATGACATGAATCTCATTATGAAGTAAATAATGTCATAATTTTTACATGGGAAAAATAATATTTAAGCATAACTTGTTGATAATAGTATAATTTTTCTCATAATCAATAAGAGTGTGAATAATGGAGTAAATGACATGTTCATAGTGATTGTCATCATATTGTGCTATAAAATCACCTAAAGCATGATCAGTAATTGATATTATAATAAGAGGGATTGATTTGGAATGGGAGGAATAATCACAAGTGGTTTTAGAAGATGTCATGTTCACAATGATTGTCATCATATTGTGTTATAAAATCACCCAAATCATGAACGGTAATCAATATGTATAATAAGAGGGGTTGATATGGAATGGAAGGCATAATCATAGGTGGGTTCATAAGATATTATTTAATTATGTCAAAAAATTCTTGTAAAGTGTTGTCCCATTAAATTTTTTTATCTTTTTTAAGTAGCCTTGTAAAATATTTTTTTATCTTCTAATTGGAACACAAAACATATGATAACTTGAATGCAACCTTTTAAACAACTAAGTTTATTTAAATTATTTGGTGGTGGCATGTCCACTATAGCCTTGAATTTTTTGGGGTCAACTTCAATACCTCTTTGGAAAATGATAAAGCCTAAAACTTTGGTTGAAGATACTCAAAAATTACACTTTTTTGGATTTAAACATGCATTATATTGCCTCATTATTTCAAATATTTGTCATAGATCAATATCATGGTCTTGTCAATGTTTTATTTGGATAATAAACCATAGACATAATCTTAAAATTTATATATATATATATATATATATATATATATATATATATATAATTGATGAGAAGAATTTTAACCACCAATTAAACTTGCATAGACCAATCTATGAATGTATAACCTGATCTTACAAGATGGGGTAGTTATTTGGTTTATAACTCAATATACTTCATTAATTGTCAACCAAGGGTGAATTTATCTTTGAAAATATGGAACCACTATATGTGCAATACTTACCTTTTGATTTGTATTAATTGTAGATAGGAGCATACTTGCATAAAGGAGATTACATGAATTTAATTTAATTGGAAGTAAATCACACTTACAAAAATTAAATGAACTCAATTAAATTAAATTTAATATGGTGGAATCTTCCTCTAATAAATTATAAATAATTCAAACTTAATTAACCAATTTAGGTACTAATCACAATACTTAGCTCACACATGTAGAATTCAAAAGATCAAAATAGATACTTACATACCAATTTTAATTGACTAATCTAATGAGCTAGGATCTTCACTATAAATTCGCTTTAGAGGGCCCTCCTTGTTTGGGTTGAGTTTCAATCCCTCTCTTACATTTTAATGTTTTTTTATTTAGAATACTAATTTTACTCATAATCCTGTAGCAATTAAAGATTTCTACAACAATGGTTATAAAGATAACTATTGAAAATAACATTATTATTCACACTAAAACTTCATATTACTCTATTACCCATGGCCTAAGTTCCTTCTACATTATATACATAGGTGGTTATATATCATTACTTAATAATAAATCTTAATAGTATAAAATAGAATTTAGTAATAAATCTAATATATGAGAATGTTTCCAGTAATGGTTATAGGAAAATAGAACATATAAATTTTTGTTTTGAGATCTAATAATAAAATAAGTTCAGTCTAATGAAGAATATCCATTACCAGCTTCATTCAAACATAAAAATAATATTTTGACATGTAAGATCTATTTTTCAACTTCTTCCATTGTGGGTAAGAACCTAAAAATATTGTTACAGATGATACAAGTTAATATAGGTTATTGGTAGTTGTTATGGGTTTGACATGGAAATATTCAAGTAACTACAAGTTAATCACTTAGTTACGATAGCTTGTCATTGACCATATTGATATGGGTTTTAACTAATAAGAATTACTACATTTTAATCATGTTTAATCACATTCCTTGAATACCTAAATTATAAATAAACTAATTATAATAAAGATAACCATAATGCATATTAATCAGAAATAAAAACTATTTCATTCATATATATGTAATATATGCATCATGTTTTCTTCGTGCTTTGGTAGGAAATATACAAAACATGGCTAAGGAATTTTATAAATGGGAGGCCTAAAAATAAGTTGCTATGGGATAAAAGTACACCAATTACATGACTCATAACACCCCCTAACTTAATGTGTTTTTCATCCTTGAGAAATAGTGTTGGACATTTCAAGGTCAGACAACAATATGAAGTCAAAGGGTTTTTATACCTTAGTACTCTATTTGCCATAGAATCCATGGTGAGCCTCAATTATTTTTCACCTCTTATTTTACCTTATCTTATTAACTATTTATACCCCTATCCAATATGGAATAGGATACTAAAATGGTTGTGGATGAAAAGTGATAGCCAACCATTTTCGTCCCTTTATTATTGTAATTTCAATATAGTTGTGAACATAATCAAGGGTAGCTTTGAGATTATTTCAAGAGAATGGTTATTTAATCTTTAATTTAGGGGTAATATCTTAACATATAGTTATGAAATATCTAAATTATTCTTTTATTATTATAGTTAACAATGTGAAATAGTGGTTTTGAGCTTCCACTTGCTCTTTCACAAACCAAAAAGTAACCTCTTTCCTTTTCATCAAGGAAACCCATTCATGTACTATATCCTTAGGTTAAATATCCTCCTCTCTAGTCATCAAATCATATTATTTTTCTTTTTCTCTATAATATTTCAACTCTTGACCCCTTTTATTCTCATTTATCATATATGAGGAGAAAACTTTAAAAAAAACATCTCTTACATAAATATGGGGTTCCATTCCACATTATGGGGGATAACATAATTATGTATATATAATTCACATAATTGAGATTGTAATTTAAGAGTTATAATTTTATATATATCAAAGAAATATTGAGGATTTATTACTAGGTGGGGTAGATCACAATAAACCCTCATTAAGTGTAAGTTTATCCATTATTCTTCAAGGTATATGGAACAAAATTGAGAAGGTGATCTATAATTTAGTAACTAATTTGTTAATTGAGCCAACTCTTCCACTTTTGATTTTATTTTCATGATTTGTTATGTACCCTTTTGGACTTTGTTTTTAAATTCTCTATTCTCTTTATCAACTAACCATAATTTTTAAACCAACTAAAATGTGCACTCTAAAATTTCTCATGTTCCCTTAAATAAATTTCAAATTTAAAGAATGCTTGTTCTAGTATATCTATCTATGTAAAAATGTATGTAATAGAATTATCAAAGATAGAAATGTCAAGATGATCTTGAGATACTAGAGTTTCTATATCACATGATGTGGGTTGGGGCTCATTTGGTATAACTAGGTCTTGCAGTTGTGAAGCCACATCTGCCAATGTATACTACCTATTTCCTTATTCAATCATCCTAAATTTTATCCTTAGTAGCTCAATTTACCCAAAGGACTAGTCTAGGGTCTAAAATTTATCTTATGTGGGAATTAATGGAATTATTGTTCTCTAATTTCATATTATTCTTGAATCTCTTCATATTATCTTCTCATATTATTTTCAATTGATATTTTAGCATGTTTAATTATCCAAATCTACAAATTTAGAATCATGGGAAGTAGAGTATTATTTTCCATTACTACTAGATTTGGATGTGTTAGACTCTTTGGGTTCCCTTATTATTTTGATGAAACCCCACTAATATGAATTATAGTGGGGGGTTTTGAATTAGAAGTCATCGATGGCTTGCTTCTCAATCTATGGGAATTCATTTTATAAACTTGTGTAGCCTTATCCTGGGGCTTCTTTGTAGGGTTATGAGTTGGAGGAGCCTCTTATTTTTTTGATTTAGATGAGGAATATGTGATGATTAACTTTATATTTTTAATTATTTTCTACATGCCACTTATTTCTAATGTGGACTTTTTTTATTATTGCATTATTTATTTTGAAGATATCTTGGTGGCTTCTTCTTTTGTAGCCACATCCTCTTTTTGTGATATTTATTGTTCATATTCATCTTCAAATTACTCCTCTACCTCTTTATCACTTGTTTCTTATACTACCTTCTCCACATCATTGTGTTCCTCCAATAGTGTTTGTAAAAATTCTTCCTAAGTGAATTTGTGTCTCTATCTACTCATACATATCTAAATAATGAGCTGAATGAGTCAGTGATGGGAAATGCCTTGGGTTTACCTTTTTTATATTCCTAAACCTTTCTCTTTAAGATATTCAATATAAATTTGGGAAAATTTATCCTTACATTATACCTTCAGTGGTCAATAAATTTAAAATGAGTAGAATATAGAATTGTGTGTCTCCCCTCACAAATAAAGTATTTGAGAATGAATAAGGCAAGTTATTCCCATACCTGATCTATTGAGAGATGAAGTGTTCCCTACCTAGTGAAGGTTAAATGTTCACTCCTTTCACTTAATATTTATCTATACTTATATTATATCATTAATCTTCACCCTCAGAGTGGGTTATTTAGGCTCTCTCTCTAATTGACCTACACTGTGGGAACAACCCCAAGTTATGGGTCACCTATGGTAGGGTTGAACCTCTGGAGAAGGTTGGATTCCTCTTGATAGATCACCTATACTAATGTTTTCAATAGGAAAAGGGTTAGATAAGGGTTAAATGGTCACTAATAAAGTTGAAAGGGTGATGCACCAAATTTAAATGAGAACTCATATAATCATGAAGGAAGCATAAGACAATGTTAGCTTACACAATCTCACAAAACTTATATAGTTTCATAAGTGCTTCATAACCTAGGTTTAGGAAGCAATAAATGAAGGCAAACAGGAGTTATAAGACTCATTTAGATCTTACATAAATGATAGAAATAACACTAACTTATACTTGTAACTAACTTGAAGACACCTTGAAATGAGAAAGAAAGAAGGATAATGGGCATGGAAGATTGTCCTTCACAATGCCATCATGCATAAGATTTTCTACACATAATTTAAAGGGGAGAGATAGGAAAAGAAAGTATTTTTTTAGGAGTATTTTATACTAATTTCTATAGGGTCTAGCCTTATTTAATGAGAGTATCTACTTTTCTAGAATTTAGAGAGAATTTTTTATCAATAGTGAGAGAGAGAGAGTATACAAATGGAAAATAATAAGAGATATAGGATAAAGGGGAGAGAGGGGGATCCCACCATTTGAGATCATTAATTGAGCTACCATCCTTCTTGATTTTTGAACCATCCTTAATATAAAATTATTTGAGAAATAATAATTGTTCCACTTTTCTCTCCAATCCCTAAATCCCTTTGCTTTGATCTTGTATTCCATCTCTACTTAATTTCATTATAAGGATAAAGTCCTCATATCCATGGACTTGATAGATCCATGCCTAAGTCTAATTTTAGTAGTTTCAAGTACCTATTTTTCAAAGTTATAGCTTCGATAGATGAGAAACTTCTTCATTAATCACATACCTACCCCCTACTTCAATATCTAAGCATAGGTCTTACTATAGATTGAAAACCAATACAATTTATTGGTTTTCCTATAGTTAGTATATTAATGGAGCTTTACAAGTTGCATAGCCTCATTATTGGAATATATTAGTTCTAAAAATACCTATTCTACCTCTAAAAATTATGGAATCCAAGGAATTAGTGTATGAAACATTAAAAACACAAGAAAACTGAGTTTACATGCTCTAGATCCTCCAACAAAGGTCTTGAATAAAATTTAATGTCATCCTTTGAAATATCTATCTTGGTTCGACTTGAGTCAAGTTCAACCTTTTTTTATGTCCCTATATTTAAAATTTTAATAATGACCATCAATATTGATCTAGGCCTTCTCAAATTATACCATCTATCAAATCTTTAATTTATTGAACTCCTGTTCATTTTAGATCTCCCTTTATATGAATAAATATGAGCCATATATATTTTACTAGTCTAACGTGGTTGAGACACTTTTCACCCATGTATTTTCTCTTAAGATATACTAACGTTTTAACCCATTACTCATTGTTGATTTAATTTATATGAGTGAATGTGTACCATTTATCTTCCTAGACCCACTTACTTGAGCTATGTCCATGCATCATTTGATCTAAATTCTACTCCCAAGATTACACCACTTATTAATTTCATGTTCACCTTGAAGATCCTTAGACCTTTTGACTTGATGCTTACCATTTATCTTTGATGCATGATCAAATATGCTCCATTATATCTTTGGGATCCACTAGCCTTATCAATTAATGTGCATTGTTAGTTCTTCATTTAGGTGCCTAAGATCTTGACACTTATTAGCTCAATGTTCATCCTTGGGAACTTTTAATTAAAATGGATATTTCAGAAAGCTTTAACTTGATGTCCCCATACCCATATTACTCTACAATTCTAAATTTAATGGCTTATATCTTGAGATAACAAGATCATCAAGACAAAATTTCTAGAGCATGATTTAGGCATGAAGGAATTCATGTCCATGTGATATTTTTGCTTTGACTAATTCCCTAAGTGTATCTATCAAATGTGCAATTAGACTAGCATGTTTATCCCTATGTAACATGCTCATGATGGTCTGGTTCCTATGGAATTGTAAACGAAACTATTATCCCTTTAGAAGGCTCTAATGAACTTATAAGACTTTTCAATCCATTTCATGCCCCTGAATGCTTGAAACACCATGAGACCCTACTGGTATTTTTCATTTTACAATCCTAGATCTATTTCCTAGCCCACTTCCCAAGGATTAATAAATTACACTTTAAGATTGCTTAAAGTGTTTCAAAAGCTCTATAATCAATATGAGATCTTCTTATGTTAATTTTGGTCCACTCATTCCATTCATAACTTTATGTATCTATTCAAATTATTTCTAGGTAAAAGATCCTTATGTAGACCGAATTTGACCAACATTTTTTGTGACATCCTAGGGATGCATGCCTATTATGCAAAGACTAGTAGCCTTGAATTTATCTATTAGGTATATAAATTCATATTATTTCCTCTTAATTGATGTGAAACTGACTCAAGCTTGACCCTTTCTAAAACTTCCTCTTGAATCAAAAATGAAAAAAGAGCAAAATAAACAACTATGCCCCAAACACTTATTGAAATGGAAACACAAAAATGAAAGGAAACATGCACATGAAATTTAGAGGAAAGTGTATAAAAATAATCTAAATTTTATAATATCATACAAAATCTACAAACTCTTCTAATAATAAGGCTTTAAATGAATGCCATTTATTGGGATGGGTAATGCATCTCTATCCAGTTGGGCAAGATGAAAAGAATTATGATATTTGCATCTATAGATAAAATAGGGACCACTCCATAAGATATTAAACTTGGTATAGTTGCCTGGTTTGGCTTTATTTGAGCCCCATTTGAGGACTAAGTCCCCTTCCTTTAAGTCCGTTTCTATGGATTTCTTGTCAAAGGCCTTTTTGAACTGATCTTGGTGTGACTCCAATGTCTTCATTGTAAGTTCCATGCTTTCTTCAAGCTTCATGAGCTCTCTCATACTCATGCTCATAGGCTCACTCTCCATCAACCCAAGTTGATGGGATAATTCCAAGGTAATAAATCCAATATAAATGGGTAATTTGGCTTTCCTTCCATATACAAAGATATATGGATAATTGTTAATTGTAGCTTTGGGAGTCACTCTATCAGCCTATAGGGCTGTCTTTAATTTTGTATGCCATTTTCTTTGATTCCCTTCCGTGGTCCTCTTGATAATCCTTATCAAGTTATTTTTTGTGGACTATATCAATCCATTACCTTGGGGGTAGTAATTAGAGGATGTGTTGAGGTAGATGCCTAGCTTAAGTGCCCATTCACTTGTCTTCATACCCATAAATTCTAAGGCATTATCTAAAATTATAGTAGTTGGGACACCAAACCTAGTCACAATGATATCATAGAAGTCTAATATTTTCATTAGCTTCCTTCAAGTCAATTACCTATACTTACCTGGTGAAGTAGTCATTTGTAGTGAGCACTCATTTATGTCATACACTTGAAGGTGGATTTATCATTCCTATGAAGTTTAACCCCCATTTCATGAAGGGTTGCTCCACCTAGGTTGGGTTGAGTTGAAGAGTTGATAATCTTTATTTGAATAAAAATAGAGCTTGATAATCTTTATTTGAATAAAAATAGAGCACGCTTTTGACATTTCATAATCCATACATAGGCATCCTTAAAAAGGTTGGGCTAGTAATAACCAACCCTCATTATTTTTATTATTGTTGTTCTTGGATAAAAATGGCCTTTGCAAGTCCATGATGAAATTGTTCTAAGAGATTTGTCACTTGATTGTCATCAATGCACCTAAACATTACCCCATTTATTTATTTTCTAAATAAAACCCCATTAATCAATGCATAAGGTATGGACTCAAGTATAAAATACCTTCTTTTTTCTCTATCCAAACCTTGGGGGTATTATCCTATCATCAAGAAATGTGTCATATCTTGGAGCCATCTCTTATGAAGTGGAAGTGCATCTATTTGTGATTTGTCTTGTGTCACCAAAAAAAATAATTTGTCTTCTTTAAGGTCATCCACCATATTCTCACATAATCCTTTGCCTCTTATCAGCTTGGTGACTTTGATTTCCACATCATACTTCATAACCTTGGTAATCTAACCTACTCTTTTCTCATTCAAATTCTTGTTTAAGAGAAAATCCATCACTCCAAGATGAGACACCATAAGATGAACCTTTATATTGGAGAGCATTGGTTTTAAATTTTTGAGGATCCTTAAAGCTGTAAGAACCTTCTTTTCTATGAAAGTATACCTCCCCTCATATCCTTCTCGCACTTGAATAAAAAAGGTAATTGGATGCTCAAGCCCTTCACCATTCTACATCAACATAGTTGATATGTTATAAACATTGGAAAAGGTGTACAATATGAAATCCTTTGAGAAATTAGGATTCATGAGTGAGGTTGATTAGGCAATGACTTACTTGATGGCCTCAAATTCTGCTCTACCTTTATTTGACCAATCAAACACTTGGCTCTTCTTCAACATGGTGGTGATGGGTTTGACTAGGTTTGAAAAATTAGGTATAAACCTTATCACAAACTTTATTTTCCCAAGGAAGTTTTGGATTCATTTCTTGTTATTTGGTAAATATAGTGCTAAGATAACATTGAATTTATTAGGGTCAATGGATAGTCATTATTTTTAAATAATGTGACCCAAAATTTTACCTTTATGAACAATAAACACACATTTCTTAAGATTTAAATAGATCCCATACTCTCTACATCTTTGGAAGATTAAACTTAGATGGTCTATGTGCTTGCTATCCTTATTTGATAAAATTATGATCTCATCTAAGTAGACTAGTACTATATGATTCATCAACCCTTGGAAAGCCATGTCCATGGATCTTTAAAAAGTTGCCCCAACATTTCACAATCCAAAAGGCATATTTTGGTAAGAATATGTTCCCCACTTTATCATGAAGGTAGTCTTATACTAATTTTATTCTATTACAAGCACTTGGTTGTAACCTAAATACCCATCCAAAACTAGCAACTATCTGAAGGAGTTGTTCCATGAATGGTAATGGGTAGTGATATTTAAAAGAGACCCTATTTAGATCCCTGAAGTCAACACAAAACCTAATTTCCCCACTCTTCTTCCTCATAGGTACTAAATTGGCTACCCATGAAGAGTAATTAATGGGAAAGATTATCTTGGATTGAATTAATTTGGTCAATTCTTTCCTCATTAGCTCTACAATTTTGGGGTTTATAGGCCTTTGCTTCTACCTAACAAGCTTGGCATTATGCTCTAGTTCTATATTTTTTTAGGCCAACTTGGGATCAAAGCCTCTCAGGTCACTATATTCCGAAGTAAATATGTATGCATATTATTTACAAAGTTCTATGAAAGCATGCCTCTCAGCTTTAGTGCTTACCTTCCTAATCTTGAGGAGTTTGTCTTTGAAGATAATGACTCTTTTATAGTTCTCTTCACTTGTTGATATCACTACCTTGTCTTTTATTATATAATTTACCTCATGAAAAATAACTTCAAGGGTGACAAGACCTTTAAGAAGCTTGTTATATGTTAGCTAAATAATTTTCTCCTTAAACTAATGTTGAAACTTTTCCTAGTTTGTGGGGGAGAACTATACTTCCTACTATAATAAATAGGCAATTTGCTTGTCATTCTTAAAGACATGTCAATGAGCTTCATTGTCTACCATTGGTGGTCTCACCACCACTTTGACATGTGGTTGCACCTTAGTATTTTTAAACTTATTTGGGATATCAAATTGAGCTCTCATAGATGTTAATATATCAACATGTTGATTTTAGTTCCTTGATACTACTTGGATGTTAAAGGCCTCAAAATACTCAATTATGTATTTCACTCTATGCTTGTGATACTTGATCAAGGGATTCTTGGTGATATTTTGGCCTCTAACCTAGTGCACTATCATCTCACTATCCCCACAAAATTTTAATTATTTGATTCCTCTCTTACTAGCCCATTAAAGGCCATGGATAAGGCCCTTATACTCTACTACATTATAAGAACAAATAAATTGGAACTTTTAAGAATATAAATACTTGTCATTTGAGGGGGATACTAGCATTGCACCTACACCCACTCCATGTTTTCTCCTTAAACCATCAGTGAATAATTTCCATAAGCCACTAGGATCTTCTTGAGGTCCAATGAGGGATGGCATGGACTGATTATCTTCATGTAAATAGTAGACACCCATGTATCTCTCTTCAACAACTTTCAAGGGATTAACCAAATTATTGTCATTCCATAGTTCATCCAAGAACATGTCTAATATCTCCTTAGGGTGAGTGTTTAATTCTTAACCAACTATGAATTCATCCTCATCAAGGATGATGAAATTAAGGTTTATGTTGTCTATCCCATAAGGATATATGTGTAATTTTGAAATGGTATTAGCCTTAATAGATACCTTAGTCCCATATATTATTCTATAATCCATGTATGACCCATCTACTACAAGATAACCTCTAATATTTGTAGTGAATTCTCTAGATAGGCATAGGGGAAAATGAGGCACATTGAGTATTAATACATCTTAAACCACTAAGACACTAGGATAAGCATGTAGGTTCAATTTGAGATCTCTAATTATGTTGGATGGTTTGGTAGAATAACCATCAAGTTTTATAACTCCTTTAAATTGGGGCTCATATTTTAGACCAAGCTAGTCTACTATAGACTTTGGCATTACTAAGGTGCTAAACCCACTTTCTACTGAAATATTGTGCACTAAAGAGTCACTGATGATTACTAAAATGTATAAGGGAGGAGTTTTTACCACCTTACCTAATTTCCTTTCATTTGGTCCTTTTGTTGCATTTGTGAGAACCACATTCTTCTTAACTAGTGGTTTCTTAGAAACATTGATTCTTGACAACCCTTATTGGAAGATGTCTAATTGAACAAGTAGGGAGAGCATATCCCATATTGGCACACTCACATTGGACCTTTTCATTTGTTCCATAATGTTGATGGGTGAACCACCATCCTTTGGTTGTGCTTTGGGAGCCACAACTACACCTTGAGTTTGTAAGTTTTGAGGGACAAAGACATTCCCCTGATTTTGATTCTTTGGAGCTATTAGAACCTTTAGAAAAACATTATGTTTATTTATATTTAATATTGAAAGATTAATGATAGGAATCTCTTTAGCTACTTCCTGATTACCATCCATGTTCCTTATTTCAAACCTTGTATTTCTTGCCATTAGAATGTATGTCTAGCTAGAACTAGCCTACTAATTGAGTGCATAACACTCTTCATGCTCATAATTCACCAATGTAACACCCAAATGGCTTATTCCTTGATCAAGGATTTGAACTTTTTGAGGCTCTTCTAGTTTTGTCCTAATGGGTACCTCTTTGTTTTGAGACATAAGAGCTTGATTGTACCCATAATTAGTAGCCTACTACCATTGATCATTGAAAGATTGATTAAAATCAGTGGTTTGAATAATGGATTGCCCAAAAACTAATTCTAAGGCATGGTCCCCTTAGCTTCTTGAGAAATATTATTTTCAATGGGGACCAAAGTGTTAGAATGCTTACAACATTTGGATTATAGTTTTTTTCCCTAACATAGTTAGTCTACCCTTGTCTTTAGCGTTGACTTTGGCCTTGGCCTTAGAAGTTTCATTTGTAGGGTGGCGTGTTTTCTTGATAAGCATGATTTTGAGGTTGATATGAGGCTTGATAAGTCCTATTTAAATATTTATACCTCTTAACATTCACTAGTTCACATCCTAAGGATTGAAACATGCTCTTAAGCTCTTGAAAGTTCTTTTATTCTTGGGAATCACTAGATTGTCTAGTAGAAGCCTTTTATTGCTTAGGTGAGGGTATAATAGTAATTGGAAGAATAAGAGGAATTAAAACAAGGGGAATAATATAAATAGGAGGTAGTTTGATCTTAGGGAACAAAGACATTGGTGGTCTAGGTGTAATCTTTCCACCCTGCATCAGATAATTTTCTACTCTGATTGCCACCTCATATGCATTTGTCAATGTATTTCCTCCCATAGACTAGATCATTACTGTAATGTCACTATTTAAGGCCTTTAAATAGTAAACAAAGTCAAAGTTAGGGGTATGCCTGATAGATATTGGGATTCTATCCCAAGTCTTTTGGAATCTTGTGTTGAAGTCTTGCATGACTTCATGAGGGGATCTTTGAATTATGGTTAATTTCTCTACAAGTTACAAATGGTCACTTTTATCTTCAAATATTTTAAATAATTCATCTCCTAATTGGTCCTATTATGTAATATAATTAACATCAAATGTTCTATATGAATATAAGGCTTTACTTTTGAAAGAGATGGCTAATAACCTAATTGCCACATTTTCCTCATTGATATCATGAATGTTACAGAAGTTGGTTATATCCATGAGGTGTTCAAAAGGGGTTATAACTTGGTATATAATAAAAGAAGGGATAATTTTAAGATATACTACTAGGATAGGATCATAATGAGGAAGGTAAAGAGGATTGTAGTCATTAAAATCCATAAGGGGAAAGATCTAGGGGATACAGGGTTTAACAAAGATCTTCTTACAAAGGTAGGCATTGAAATTTATTGAGGAAAAAAGTTGCCTTTATAAGGGCATGCATTAGCAAATATTAATCTATTTATTAAGTTTAAAGGCAATTCAATGAATTCAAAGGGAATTCATCTAAAATATGACATTTTAGTCACCTTTGGCATGATATGTAGTCACTACTCTGCTACCAAAATGTTGAATCTTCTTTTGGAGTCACTAGATGCTATTGTTTGGAAGCTATAACTGCTAAAAATTGATGAAACTATCATCAAACTTAACGAATATTATTTTAACTATGAAGTCCCACTAGGCATGCCAAAAACTATTTTAGCATCAATTTTCACCTTTGGAGAGGGTTCTTCAGGATCTCTTTAATTGAGATATGTTATGGGAATAACCCCAAGCTATGGGTCACCTATGGTGGGGTTGGACCTTGTGAGAAGGCCAAATTACTCTTGATGGATCAGCTATACTAATGTGTGTACTAGGAAAAGGGTTAGAGAAGGGGTAAAGGGTCAGTAAGAAAGATAAAAGGGTGATTCACCAAATTTAAATGAGAAATCACATAAGCATGAAGTAAACACTGAGGAAGCATAATAAAATACTAGATTACATAATCTCACAAAACTTATCTAGTTATAATTCATAAACTAGGTTCAAGAAGCAATGAATGAAGGTGAAGAGGAGTTATAAGACTCACTGAGAGATTACATCAATGATATAAAGAACACTTATTTAGACTTGAAACTAACTTGAAGAAACCTAGAATAATCAAAAAATAAGGACAATGGGCATGGAAGATTATCATTCACAATGCCATCATGCACAAGCTTTGCTAAACAAAATTAAGAGGGGATATATATGCAAAGAAATTCTTTATTTCTTCAAGAGATCTTTCATAGAAATTTTGATAGGGTCTAGCCTTATTAAATGAGAGTCTCTGCTCTTCTATAATTAAGGGAGCATTTCTTATCAATAGTGAGAGAGAGAGAGAGAGAGTATACAAATAGAAAATAATAAGAGATATAGGAGAAAGGGGAGAGAGGGGGAGCATGCCATCTAAAATAATTAATTGAGCTACCATATTTCTTGATTTTCAAACCATCTTTGAACCAAAAGTATTTAAGAAGAAATAAATACTCTACTATTCTCTCCAATCTCCAAATCCCTTTGCTTTGATCTTCTATGCCATATCCTCTTGCTTTCATTATGAGGATAAATTCCTCATATCTATGGACTTTACAAAGTGATTCCTAAGTCTATTTTTATTAGCTATAATTACTTTTTTGTCTAAGTTATAGCTTTAAAAAATGAGACACTTCTTTATTAATCACATACCTACCCCACTATTTCTATATCTAAGCATAGGTCTCACTATAGATTGAAAACTAATCTAATTTATTAGTTTTCCTATAGTCAATATATTTATGGTTCTCTATAGGTCTTATAAATTCATTCCTATAATATATTAGGTCTAAATAGTTCTATTATACCTTTAAAACTTATGGGAGTTAAGGACTATTATATGTGATGTTGAAAACACAAGAAAGTTGAGTTTACATGTTCTAGATCCTCTAATAGAGGTCTTGACTGAGCTTTAATGGTGTCCTTTGAAATATTTGCCTTGGTTAAAACAAAGTCAAATTCAACCTCTATTTTAATTCCTTGGATTTAAAATTTTAAAAATGGCCATCGATATTGATTTGAGCCTTCTCAAATTATGCCATCTATCATCTCTTCATTCATTCTCAGAATCCTTCTATCAGCTCTTTAACTCCTTGACCTCATGCACATTGTAGATTTCCCTTTGTATGAATAAACATGAACCATATATCTTTTACTAGTATAATGTGGTTGAGACACTTGTCACTCATGCATTTATTCTTAGGATCCACTAACCTTTTGACCCATTAGTTGTCATTGATCTAGTTTGTATAAGTAAATGCATACTATCAATATATCTAGACCTACTAACTCAAATTTCATCCACATGTCATTACATCTAGATTATACTCTTAAGAATATGCCACTTATCACTTGCATGTTTACCCTAGATATATTTTGACTTTTTGACTTGATGTTCACCATTGATCTTTGATACATGATCAAATGCACTCTGTTAGATTTTCAGGACCCACTAGAGTTTTTAGTCATCACATTCTGTTAGGTATTCATTTGGGCACCCAAAATATTGACACTTATCAACTCCACATTCATCCTTTATAACTTTGAATTTAAATGGCTATTTCATGAAGCTTAAACTTGACGTCCCCATGCATGTATTACTCTACAAGTCTAACTTTAAAGGATTATATATTGAGATAGAAAGCTAATCAAGAGATGAAATTTATATATCATGATCAAGGCATGAATGAATTCATGTCCATGTGATCTTTTATCCTTGAATAATCTTTTATCTTCAATCCCTTAATAGTAGCCTTATTATCTTCAAATGTGTTAGTAAACTCATATGCAACCTCTTGATCATATCTAGTCAATTTCTCAAAGTATGAAAACTACCCTACATCTCTAAAAATAGTGGTGACATCCAATTTGCTCCAATAATGGGATAATGTATGTAGGTTCCATTAATATATAATATCTTACCATATTGGCTTAAGGATTTTTGTTAGAAAACACAATTAATATGTTTTTACAGGTATGATAAGATAACAAGTTATTTGTGTTTATGCATGATGACTATTATTTACTGTAATATTACTAATTATGATTTCATAAATAAATTCACCATTTTTTGCATGATATGAAGCATGTAGATATATTAAATCCATTTATGAAACCCCCCCAACTATCTCATCACTCAACCTCAAGTGAAGGATATAATTTAAGATTTTTGTAGAAAAAAGGGAATGTATAATAACAATAGAGTATTGGTAGTGGAGGATCAATTTGATGGGATGTAACGGTTGATGAGATTAGTAGCCAAACTAAATATTAAATTAACATGGGCTATTCTCATCATAATATTTTACCATATAATTTAACATGATAACATAATTATGATTACATTTAAATAATAAACTATAATTACTTTGGAAAATAGAGTAATATTACCTCTACTTGTTGGGATATGTCATTATGGAGAGTTGTACAAACATTGTGAAGGAGTGTTAGAGTTGAAAGACATGGAATAAGGTTGATTACATCATGATGAATAATGTGAAACATAATATGATGAATATGGTGAAGTATAGATGTCTGTGAAGGCTAGAAAAAAGGGTGTAGTGTAGTAGTTTATTGTTGTTGACATATGATAAGGGTGAAATGTAGAGAGAAGTCATGAAAATACCCCTTCCTATAGTAGGTTATTCATTTTAGACACAAACTTATTCTAGTAGTATCGGTTTTACTTTGAATTATGTGAGATTTGAGGTATAGGCAATGCGAATTTTTATCTAGCTACCTTATGATTTTGTCATCATTGAGTGCTTATTACTAGTGTTAGAATATGCACAATACTTCTTGCAACAACTATTAGTCACCCTACAGAAACTAAATTGGAATCATGTAGAAACTTAATTTTCATCTTTCAACCAATGAATTTTCATCCTATAAAAGATAATGTATAAATTTACATTGCTTAGAAAGTGATAAAATAATAATCCAGGTTGCAAGAAGGACTAACGATTAAGAGGGCATTTGGAAAGGACATTTTTATTGCTTTGATTTACTTTTTTTAGATGGTCAATTAGCTAATTTTCCATCAATTATTTTTGGATACATATTTTTACCAACCAAGAACTAATTTTTTAACCAAAATCCATCAATAAAGACTAGAGGTTTTCATTTGCTGATATTTTACTTAATTTCTGACCCTAAATGAAAAACTAAATAGTCTAATCAATTAGAGTGTTTATTCATCATGTATCCATCCAAATAGGTGTATGGTTAAACATAATGAAACAAGGTGCTTATCTTTTGTTAATGGAGATAAAGGGTATACTATAATATCCTACTAATGTAGAAGTAATATCTACAGAAGGATAAGAGGAAGATAAGGTGTGTCCATCTAGAAGTTTTCATGTGAAACTCTCCCTAGAAAGAGGTTTTTTGTATCATTTGAGCCTAATACCATTAAAGATTAATTGAAATCATACAAGGTTAATGGTTCATAGTTTGACAACTCCATTCTCAAAAACTTCCTTTATTTCATAAGGCCCAAGCCATATAGTTCTAATTTTTCACTTGTGATCTTTATACTTGGAATAAAAAAGTAGATCACGATCTCTTGGTTGAAAGTCTCTTGTCTTCATATAATTTTCATGCCATCTTGTCCTTTGATGATACACTACTTTAATATGATGTAATTTTTCTCTTTATAATTCATCCAAATAATTTAGTCACATGACTCATTCCTTTTGTGCTTGTGATAGATACATGCCAAGTTCTAATGTTGTCCTATGTGATTTGTTCTCAAATTCAATGGGGAGGGCACGCTTATTTACATAGACCAAGTCATATGGGGTGAGGCTAGTGGTGGTATTCCATGTAATTTTGTATGTTCAAACTAATTTATGAAGACAAGCCTCCAAATATTTATGGTGCACATTGACTATTTTGGTGAGGATATTCTCCATTTCCCTATTTTTGACTTATAAATATTCATTGGATTAAGGATGATATGGGGTTGATTTCATGTCCATAGTTTCATACTCTATAATAAGGGTAGATATGATATTATATGTAAATTTATGACCTTTGTATGTAATAATTTCTTATGGTACTTCATACTGAGTGAAAAATTCTTCATATAAAAATGATGTAGCTTTTACATCTTTGGATTGAGTTAAGACTTTCACCTCTACCCATTTAGTCACATAATTTATGTAAGCTAGTATGTACTTTTTTTTTGTATTTTGGATCTATTGGTATAAAAAATTAAATTCCCCACTTATCAAATGGTTCCAAAACTAATTTATTCTAAAGTGGAATCTCATTTGAACATGTGGGTTTCCACATACATTGGAATTAATCACACTAGCTGATATATTTAAAGGCATCCTTATGTAAGGTAAGATAATAATATAATGAATTTATAATCTTGATTTTTGTCCTTTTTTAGTGAAATTACCCCCATGATGTTCATCATGACATTATTTAAGGATGTCAACAATCTCATCTTCATGGATACATAGGTGCATGGCTAAATCAGATCTAGTGACAAAAGGATATCCAGAGATCAATGAGTACGGACCTCTTTTTGTGATAAAATTATGCCTCTCTTTTAGAGTGAAATTTTGAGGGAGAAATTATACAAAAAAGTAATTATCAATGTATACATACTAATGAGTATTAGAGGTTAATGCAAAAATATGTTCATCAAGAAAAAATTCATCTACTACTAGACTGTGTTCATCAGATTTTAAACGTGATAAAAAATATAAAAATACATTAGAATCTCTTGGTATATATATATATATATATATATATATATATATATATATATATATATATATATATATATATATATATATATATATATATATATATATATATATATATAATAGTAATATCAAATTCATGTAACAAAATAATCCACCTGATTATCCTTCTAATGACTATGGGTTTTTTTAATGAAATACCTTATTATTGCATGATCAATATGGATAAAAACTTGAGAACCGATAATGTAGTGTTTAAACTTATTGATAACATATAATATAGTAAGAAATTAATTTTATGTTATTGTATAATTGAGATCAGCCCCTTGAAGGTTTTCTTTGATGAAGTATATGACATAGCTCAAGGATTACTCCTTCAAACCAAGGACAACTCCTAGTGTAGTCTTAGAATCATTTGTATATATATGAAATGATAATTTCCAATTAAATCCTCTCAATAATAGAGTTATTTTTAATAGATATTTTAGTTATTAGAATGTTTTTTGAAATTAATTATTAAAAATAAAATCATCATTCTTAGAAAGTAAAACAAGCAAAGGTGATGCAATTTTATTGAAATCTTTTATTAAATTTATGATAATAGCCAGCGTGTCTTAAGAAACTTATAAAATATTTTTGATTTCGTGTAATTGGTAAGTCTTAAATTATGTTTATTTTTGTGAGATATACCTTAATACCTATAGGTGAGATGCATTGTCCTAAGACAGTGCCTTTAGTCACCATTATATAGAATTTTGCATAACTGAGGGATATCTAGTTGTCTTGATAGTGTTTAACGACTTTCTCAAGATTTTAGAGGGATTAATCATATGTTTCCCCATATATCATGAACTCATCCATGTATATTTCAATGTAATAATGGGATAGATCAAAAAATATGCTTAAGACAATCCTTTGAAAGGTGTCTAGATCATTACATAAACTAAATAGAAGTATAACATATGTATAAGTACCCCAAGGACATGTAAAAATTTTCTTATCTTAGACCTCAAGAGATATTATAATATGATTGTAGCCATTAAATCCATCAAGAAATTATAATCACTTATTTCTTACTAATGTGTTAAGAACTTGATTAATAAAAGGGAGAAGAAACTGATCTTTCCTCATATCTAAATTTAATTCCCTATAGTCGACACATACATTCCATTAAACCATTTTTTTTACATATAATAACAAGGGTTGAAACCCATTGACTATCAGAAATAAGATAAATAAACCTTACATTTAATAATTTTTGTAACTCTATTTTATTGTCCTTAACAATAGGGTTCATTTAACATTGTGGTTGGTGAATGGGTTTACACTCTTCCTTAATGTAGATATTGTTGGTACATATACAAGTAGAAATTCCTCTCATATCATGATAATCCCAAGAATTTTTTTTATTTTTTATTTTTTTGTTTTTGGAGCATGGAAAATAGCTTGGTTTCTTATTGAGGTTCAAACTTATTATTAATATTGAGGGATTATTTTGGAAATATTTCCACTTATTTGGATAGGGACAACATAGATTTTACGTTACCCAATAATAAATCAAAGATATAATCATGTTGGATTAGCTAATTAAAGGTTCTAATATCTCTTATAGCATTAGATGGACCAATTTTAAGGAAAATGTTTGTAATAGGACATGGTATACATTTAAAGAGTATCTATTTATGAATCCATTTGATATGTGTTTTGTAAAATATGAGAAAGGATTGCATCTTCCTCTTGATCTCTCAGGGATATATTGTAGTCAATTGTGCATAGATTATGACTATATACTTATTCCTTATCCACCTCTTCTACCCATGGAGGTTGTTTTAGTTCATAGGAAGGTTTAGTTGGTGGGTATATCACTATTTTATTAGTTTTATTTCCATTTGAAAACAACATATTTCCTAATCTACAACCAATTAAAGCATTAAATGTAGTGATCCATGGTCTTCCTAGGTTAATAGTATATCCTCCTAGGTTTCTCATTAGTTGTAGGATGATGAAATCAGTTGGATATTCCCTTGAATCCACAATGATGAATAAATATTCAATAATTTATTCTAGTTTGATTGTGGATCTATCAACCATTTTCAAAACTATAGGTATTGGATGAAGATGTTTTAGTCAAAGTTTATGCATGATTTCCATATTCATGGCATTGATGGTTAGTCTTAAATAAATAAATGTATTAGGTATGATATTTTCATGAATATTGACATTAAGTATATGGATACCAAGATCAAAATATTTAGGTGGGACCACATTGCCTAACATGATGTCCTCAAGTTATCCAACTACTTAGATAATATTGGGATCCTTCTTTTGTGACCAGGTTTATTTAAGCATAGTTCAAAAAAATCTTTGGTACATATGTGCACATTTTTTATGGCTTGAAATAGTGGGATCTTGACACACACATTATTTGATTTTATTAAGAAATCAAATTTAGTTTCTAGATTAGGACATTAAATTTTTAACCTTTTAACAAAAGGAGGGTTTATAGGTCCTTCTTTTATTGTAGTGGAGCTTGGTTCAAGAGTAGTAGTGGGTTAGAGTGGTGGTGTATTAGTATGGGTGTCTAAAATATCCTTAGGATATTCAATTATTATATCTATGCTGAGTTGTGGAAGAATACATGCTAAATAAAGGTAGACTTTATTAATATCCATAGTGTAGGTTGGATATTGCATTATTTTGATGTTTTGTGTTAGCTAAACTAACTTATTAGTGGGGTTTGGTATAGGTTGGGTGTGTAATTGTGGTTGTATAGGAGTTGGTTGTGTATTTGGAATTAAAGTGGTTTTTTGTGGTTGTAATTATTTCAACTGGGAAAATTCAACATTTTGGTTTAGCTAGGGTTAGTTACTCATCCATGGTTGATACCATATATTTGAGTGTTGTGACCATTATTGGTTTTTGTTTGGATTTTTCCAAGGTTAGTTGTATGAGGGTTGTGTTTTTCATTTTTGGGGTGTCCAATTCTGAGTTTGGGTTGGATACCAATTAATTAGGGTCTAGACATTTAGTTACAACCAACTCTAGTTTGGGGTTGCATATTTGTCTAATAACTTGGTCTATAATTAGGAACAAATAAAAATTTACAATTTAAAAATGTAAAGTTTGGTGCCATATCTTGGTTATTAGTCCTAGGTAAACATTGTCTTCATTATAATATGTAGAAAATTTGATTTCCTTTTCCACCAATTACATGTAATTATATTATCTCAAGATTCTCCATAATTATGTTTGCCACTTTCACTCTAATATCCTAACATTTACAATCCACTTTATTCTTACAGTAGTCCAGATAATAAAACATCAAAGTTTGTTATGTTTCTTCTTGCTTTATCCTTGTGTGTAATGTATCTAGCCAAGTATCCATATGACTAATGATATCTTACTTCATATCCTACAATAAATTACTTACCTCAATTTTTGAGAGTCCATTTACAACTGATGAAAGAAGTATCTACTACTATGGGTTTTTCTCATTGTTGACCTTGAGTAGCTCTTACATAAAAGTTTTATCTCATTAAATGATAATGTTGAGACACATCATCCCATTTTCAAGTCTAATGCATCCAAAAAATATTATCTAACTCCTTTTAATAATATTAATATTATAGATTCTCTTTCCATTATAATCTTATTGGATTTTTGTAGGTTATACATAAACTATTGCATGTAGTCTTCTTGTGATTTTTCCCCTTCTTGTGCCATCTTGAATATGATATATTTCTTATATTTCTTTCCTTGATAATAATCTTGATATCTATTGAGGAAATTCTCATTCATTTCATCCCAAGTGGAAATTATATCCTTCCATAGTCCCATAAACCGTCTAAGGATTAGACCATTCAGTGTTGCTGGAAACAAATTGAGCTTTTGAGAATCTTGATTATAATAATAATTGCAAAATTAAACATCAAACTCAAAGAGTAATGTATCTATATCCTCACTTTATTTTATCCTAAAATTAGGAAGGGAAGAATGAGGGATATTCTTCATAGGTGTATTCCCCCAAGAGTATGGATGGGTAATTTCAAGTTTGTAGACTAATTATCAATGTTATCTTCTTGTTGGTCCTCCATTAATGAACTTACTACATGTATACCAAAATCTTATATCGCCCACTCTTTGAATTATTCATTCATCTCTATAATCCCTAGTGAGTAGTAAATGGAAAGTTTGAGATTTTTTCTAGGGTAACTAGTGTATCCTATGTAGGGGTGGAGTGTAATTTCTTGAGGATTTTGTTGGTTATATAACAAATAACTTGTGTAATTCAATATATACTATAGGTTTGGTGTTCCTCTTAGGAGCTAAAAGGGTTTTTAATGCTCTTTTGGAAATAGGTTTGGGAAAGGGTGGAGGGAGATGACTGTCATAGTATTTAATATGAGTGTCCAAGTAGGAATCCCAAAAAATGTTGTAGAAGAGTCCCTTTTATGGGTATTAAAATCTCCATCCTTTTGATTCTCAAATTGTGTTACCAGTTCAATCAAGAAATCTTCCTTACCTAACTCCTCTAATAAACATTACGGATTGTATTCAGATGTTTCCTCCTGATCCTCAATTATTGTAGGTTTTAACTCTATTCCTATTTCAAATTCTAATTCTTAGGCAAGAATATACCTGGGTAGTATCATTCCAACTACATCCAAATTAACAAACTTCCTTTTGTATTTTTGCATGCACTACCCTGGATAGGGTTAGCAAATTATGTGTTTTTGAAATTTTCACTAATCTACTTTTGTATAAATTGAAACTTATGTCTAGAAATTAAAAACTATAATTAGGAAAGAAATAAAAAAATGTAGTAAATATTTGGAAAGCAAAAGATTTTATCAATCTGTAAGATACAAATGTTGTGACACCTTCCCCAAAAATAGTGATAAAATGATGAGCATAATTTTATCCACTAATTAAACTGACACAAACCAATATTTTAATATATAAACCAATCTGACAAGATGGGGTAGACACTTGGTTTATTTTGGTCTCAACATGTGAATCACTCTTAAAAGTTGTTCATTGGATTAAATATTTTTAGAAAACACCTAGATATCAAACCCATTAGGATGAATTACCCTTATTTTCAATATCTACTAGTGATCCAAGGTCCAGTATTTCACTAAGCAAACATAGCATGGGAAAACATATGAATTATTCCACCAAAGTATCACACTTAATTTTTAATTTAGAATATTTAATGGGTTAAAGGTATGATCAAGACTATATAAATGTATTTACAAAGGTCAAGGTAATCACTCATCTAAAAACATAAAATGATCAAGATAGGGTATGGCAGAGAAGAATTTATATGTGAATATGCCAAACTAGTTAATGCTAATAACTCATCAAAGCTTACTTGGATGTAATAAACCATTGTATCACTATTTTAACAAATGTACGAGACATAATGACATAGTAGGAAATATTTTGGAGGCACACAAAATGTAATAAAATCATCCATAATTATTTATCTAGCATACATGTAATTTTCAAGTAGTAAAGTGCATACCATAACTAAGAACATTTTAAAGTAGAGAGAAAAGATAAAGATAACGAACTTAATTAAACTAGGATAGATAAATTTAATTGTATTTCTAGTAGTATTCTAAGATAATAACAATGTTTATAACATCAATCATAATTGTATTCAAATAATGGAAGATAAATAATGCCTATTTAGAGTCACAATTAGAGATGTATTCTTGACAACATTTAGAAAGAGTCTTAGTGAAAAATATATTGACCCCTTTTATAAACAAACCATTGGGCTTAAATAAACCAATTTAAACTCAATGACATTAATTACAATCAAATTCAAGTAGTTCAAAAAATTAGATTTGAAACTATAATTTTAAGGCTACCCTTCCTTAAAAATCTAATCAAATTAGCTTGTCATTATTGTAGTTAGTTCAAACATGACATTATCTTTCTTATAGGCCAATGTCTTTATTTCTTTTCCACTTGGCTTCTCCATAAACATACCATGTTATTAAATAGACTAAATAATCATTATTAAAATACCTTCATTAACCTCCTACTTTGGACTTTGAAGAAACTCTAGATTAGTCCTAATTTAATAGACATAAGGAAGTAGTTGGGATTTCATCAATATTACCATCTACTCATGCTTCTACATAATCAATTTATATGCCTGTTTAATGTTAGGTTTGTATTTCATTCTCTTCACATAATCCCAATATGCACACCATGATAATTATTCCCATATTATTCATGATTTATTTTATTTATGATTTTATTCTACAAACAAAATTGAACGTGCAATCTATTTTGGGCCTTTGACAATTCTGATGGCTAGACAAGCCATCAATTCTATGTTCATGCTTTGCTAGCTACACTACCAGTGTATCCTTTATTTTGAAAAACTATTTTCCTTGTAGCTTCTCCTTTATTTTCCTTTGCCATGTGATTGGATTTAATTATGTGGATCCAATTTTACCACTTGGAAACTTGTCATCATCTATGGGATTTATCTCTATTACTCTCTTTTGTCATTTCATAGCCACATGGCCTCTCCTCTCTCTCCCTAAGTTCTAAAATATTGGGAGACTAAAAACTCTAATATTAATGATGATATTTCAACATGGTACTCACTAATTGGTTCTCAACATCTAGCCAATTCTAACTATTCCACCATATGGCTCTTTCTTACTCTCTTCTTGTTCATCTTGGGTTTTATACTATGCTGATAGTTTCATTTATGATGCAATGAGATCATGAAACATGGCTCAATCCCACTCACCCATAACTTGGTTATCATTAAGCATTACATAAACCAACCCTAGATATCAAAATAATAAGATTGCACCATGTGGTGTGATCTCACTCACCTACTTACTTAGGTCTTATACATCATTTCTAAGTTGTATAAAAACATCTAAGAGAGTGGGGTATTGAGATGATGTCATGTGGCATCATCTCTTTAACCCACTATCTTAGAGTCTTTATAATAGTACAAGCATCTCCAAGATACAAGAGTAACATAATTTTACTATGTGGCATCCTCTCACTCTTTTCTAGACTATATCTTTACTGATGTGGAGACCCACTGGAAAAACTCTTAAAAATTGACCAAGTCTTTTGAAGTAGCAAAAAATCATCATGTGTCCATGGGTAACTTTGTAAAATCAAACAAATTTTAAAATTCATTTTAAAATGGGCCTGGGCTATCGAGAGAGTGACATGTGGCACCAAGATTGATTTGAGCACATGTGAGGAAAAGGAAGATAAGCCAAGTTAGTGATCTATAAGTTGAAAAGGAAATGACTAAATAATTTAAAATTAAATGGCTAAGTATTTTGAAATATAACAAAGAGGCATGAAAACTTAGTGAAATAAATCCATTTTAACACAACTTTTATCCATTTTAATGAAATCAACTAAGGTAAAGGATGAACTAGAGGAAAATTATAGTTGATTTAGGTCAAATCAGAGCTAAAACAATCTAAAATTATTAATGAAAATTAGTATAAAACTTTGAAATAGCTAGATAATTTACATGAACCTAAAGCAAATTAGTCTAAAAAGATGATATAAAATGTGTTTTAGAACACAATCAGATAAATAAACGTAGACTTAGTAGATTGATGCAAATTCAAGTGTTGAAATTAACTCATTACTAGATAAAAGTTTGGACTAAATTGAAGAAATTCAAAGACATTAAATTAAAATCATTCAGTCACTTGTAACTAATAATATATTAGATTGCCAAGAAGGATGATTTAAGAAAGTAACCATAATGAACTCTAAGAGGTACAAGACTAGACTCCAAAGTAAAAGAGCGTCCCTTACTTTGGAGTCTAGTGAGAACACTATTATTGGAAGCACATAATCTATAAGTTACATGACTAATTTTCATTAAAGCATGAGGGGTTGAAACATATACACCCAATAAAAAAATGGAATTAAAACATGGGAAACAATCCCAATGAAAAAAACTAGAATCAAATAAGAAAAATAATAAAGGACACAATAGAGCAAGACCAAAATAAATAAAACACACAACCAACACAAAAAATGAACATATATACAGCTTAAATTATAAAAAGCAAAGAAACTATATACACTTATTTACAAAATGATGAATTATTAATCAATCAAAGGTAATGTCTGAAGGGGCATCCATGAAGTAATGATTTAGGTACTACCCATTCATAGGGAGTGAAAAATAATTTATTTGAATATATTCGAGACTTAATGAATTAACTCTAAGATCTTAGAGATCCGATATGGACCAATCCACAATGGACTAAATTTGTGATGATGACCCCTCTTCTCATGTGCCTTGTCCCATAACAAAACCATGTCTGCTAACATGAAGCTATTCACTTTGGATGATTGATCAAACCATATATTAATTTTTATCTAAGACCTACTAAAGCTATGTAGATCTGTGTCCCTTATATCTTCAATTTGAATCAGTTCCAAAAATCGAGCTTAAGTTGTCTCATTGGGCTCAAGGTAGTCTATTCTAAATTGATGAGTGGGCTTATTGAGTTGCATAGAGAAGATGGGCTTCATGCCATAGACTATTAATAATGGAAAATATTCAAATTTTTATTATGTCAAGTCCTATCTTCCCACAAAACATACTTTAGTATGGCATGCTAATTGCATGGATTTTAGTCAATTTCCTTCTTTATAGAGTTAGGAATTTTTTGTTAATGGATTATGAAAGACCATTTCCTTGGGGATATCTATTTTAATATAAATTAATAGTAATCCCATTTGTATATCCTCATTCATTCAACTCAGTAGATTGAAATGAAGGCCCATTGTCACATACCAATGCAAGAGGTGTCCCAAAATGTGTCAAAATGTGTTCTTTTAAGAACAAGGTGACCTTAGTAGTTATATTCCTTATGGCCTTGTATTCTTCCAAATCCATGAAATATTCTATAGTGGTGATAATGAAATGGTGTCCCACTCAAGAGTTAGGTTTTATCACCCCAATGAAGTCTAATCCCCATTGGGAAAATGAACACTCCTTAATGATAGGATGTAGTAGCATGGTGGAGTGGATTTATCTCTTGGAAAAGGTTTGACACTTTTGGCATGTGAGTACATGATCATGTGAGTATTTTATTAGAGTGGGCCACTATTAATCTACTCTGAGTATCTTATGTGTGGTGGCATTTATTGAGGGATGGGCACTTCCCAAATTCTCATGAAATGCACTCATAACTTATTTTAATTTTTCTTCAACAAAATAATGGAGTTAAATCCCCTCATGGTTATTCCTATACATAATTCCTTTATTCAGCATGAAATGGGTAGCCTTCAACCTTAGATCTCTTCATTATATTTTTTCAAATTTGGTAGGTGACATCCCATAGATAAAGTAGTGTATGTTTGGATCATACCACGGTTTGGGGTGAATCCCACACTCATTCACATTTACCACATTAATGTTGATATTGTTTTAGACTAGAATTTTACCCTAAAATAAGCAAAGAGATTATTTAGGCCTCCTCATTTAAACCCTGGTATAACATGGGAATAACCCCAGGCTATGGGTCACGTATTTTGGGGATGAACCTCCAAATTAGGTTGACTTCCTCTTTGATGCTCACTTAAGACTAAAACTAAGCCTAATGATTCATGGGGAAAAGGTTTAGAAAGAGAGTAAGGGATATTAATAAATTTAATAAGAAATCTACCAAACTTAATATGGAAACTCCCATAAGATCAAACCCACACTAGATCAATAGAGGATATTACTAGTTTACACAACCTTAAGATCAATCCAATTTTAATAAGTATTTCATAAAAGAGGTTCATGATATAACACTAATCTAGACCTACAAATAACATTGAAAATTCCCTAAATAAAGTCATAAAGGAGGACCATGAATGAGGAATATTATCCTTCACATAATGCCATAGTTTACAAATTACTAAACATAGATTCAAGATAAAATATAGGAAAAGAAAGTCCTATTGGTAGTTATTACAAATGCTTGATAGGGTCAAGCCTAATCAATTTAAGTATAATTTGTAGTATCTCAAGGAATGTCCCATCTCTTAGAAAGATAAAATGAAAGTCTAAAATTTGAGATCCCTTTACAAAATGGAAAGAAAGGGATAATACAAGAGAAGGGGAAGAGGAGAGAGAAAAAGGGAGAAACATGTTGTTCATGATAGTCAATGAGATGTCAGCTCTAAGAGATGTTTCACTAAGATTTTGGTCTTATAAAAATAATACATTACAAGTAATATATTCATGATTTTCATATATAGCCTCCAAATCATTTTATTTTGAGTAGGCTATAATAGAAAACAAGAGTTTACCAAAAGTGGCAAGTCATGATCCAACTGGAAGTGAATAATCCAACTAATTTCCAAATCCCTAAGTTTTGATCTATTGATCTTACACTATATTTTATCAAGAGGATAAAATCTTTCTATTTACTAAGGACACATTATGCCTATCTTGAATGGTGGTTTGTTGAGGACCTGACTTGAAATTATCTCGTCATTAATCATATATTTGAGCTTGTTCCTTGAATCTTATACTGAGATAACTATAGGTGAAAACCAATCTAAGGATATTGGTTTTCATATATTTTTACATATAGAGGGAACTCTATTCAATGCCAAGTCTTATCTAAGTCTATATTGAGCTCCTTTCCTTTACCTTTTCCATCAACTCAGGTAGAGCTTGGGTTTGGGTCCTTTTATTTGGCTATCGAGTTGGGTCCATTTATGATTTACCAAATTTGGTAAAAATATCATGACTTGCCTCTTTGTGATGGGTTATAGGTAGTCAACCCAAATCACTGACCCTTTGACTCTATTTTTCTCCATTAGATTCTAAGGTCTGATTAAACATGGATCATACATATTTTGGAACCCACTGTCTCAAGCTCATTCTCTCACTGGTTCTTGGGATTTTTTGACCATTTTAATTGATTTGAACTCATGTGCACTTGAAATTTATTTTTCAAGCATTCCTTCTTAGGTTCCTACCAAGGATTTGGATCCAAAAAGTCACTTTGTGGGTCAAAAAAATGATGTTTATGCAGACATCTCCCACTTCTTAACTAACTTTACAATTTTATAACTTGAAGCACAAAGATCATGGGGGTACCAAACTTACAAAGAATGGACCTAACACTAAAAGGAATAAAATATTTTGATCTACTAGACATTTTCCCTTTCCACTTGCTTCTATAACATGTTGTAGTTGATTGGTTCATGTGATCCTGCATGATGTCTTGATGATGTTTTGGCCTAAAATGGCTAAGTATGTAAACTTAGCAAATTCTATGTTAAGATCCAGCTTTACTCATGCATATCTTTCATTTCACTATAATGCACGAGCTAAAACTTGACACATATGAATTAGGTTCAAAAATGAAGAAATCCATATGACTGTTTCTTCTTGAATTTCTCAAATGTGTGAGATCTAGTGTAATGAAATTTCCTAATTATGTTTTTTTGCATGATTCATCAAATCATGCAAGAATTTTATATGTGGGCTAAAAATGGCCAACATATTTAGTGACTCACAGGGAAGCATGCATGTTATGATTGAGAACCCAACTCATTTGCTAGTTTAATAAATTAGGCATGGATTCAATCCTATGTAAATGAGCTAATCATGAAGAAGATGTAAGGCTTACTCATTCTATAAATTCCTCCTTAAACAATAAAGACTAAAACAAAACAATAATGGCAAATGCACATAGGCAAATTTAATAAATAAAAACAACTAACCTACTAAACAAAACTACATAAAAATACTTAGAAAAAGCATGAAATCTATTCTAATCTATATATAAGGTTATAATTTACAAGTACCTCCCACCTAGATCAAATGGAAAGGATTTGGAATTACTTAATTGTGATAAACCAAGATGGAAAACACCTCACCTTTGAGAGCTTATGGTATGTGAGCTAAAAAGCCAAGTTATTGATTCCTTTGGCATACTCTCAAATGGATAAAAAGGGGAAACCATGTCTCAAATGTAGACATATTGGTCTATTTCTTCAAGGCTTGATCCAATTTGGAATTTATGCCATTGTAAACTCCTCTTTTGAATTGGTGCTTGGTTGATTGTCTAGACTTAAGCAAAAAATCTCAAAGTCATCCCAAAAGGCAGCTTCCTCTTAGTCATCTGAGATAATGCCAATTTCAACACCATATTTGATATATTTAATTTGAAGGGGAACATATGGTAGTTAATAAATCCACCTAAGGCCTATCATGTAATATCCCTATGGCTCTAAATCTAACCATTCTCCTTCATTTTTTAAGGCATCAGTACTACCTTCAAAGAACATCTCATCTTGAGATTGGTCAGCACCCTCCAACTGATGGATGAGTTCCTATTCATGCTCTAGAGGAGGTATAGGCTAATTTAAAACCTTTACTTGATCCATGAATTTATAGCACAATTATTTCTATACTTCTTCTTGATCTTATTTTTCCTCTATTTCTTCTTCAAGCTCATTTATGACCTTTCTAACATGGTAAATTAATTGATTGACTGTATCAATCACTGCATCTTGCTAATTTCCATCTATAGTCATACTAGATAGAAGCTCTTGGGACCAACAAACATATTCACTACTCTCATCCACATCTTTAGGTTCTAAAATATCAAAAACATACCAATAAGTCAGATTAAAACATGATTCCTCTCCTTTTAAAAGAAGTGGATTGCCTATTATGACCTTTTTATCATAAAAACTTGTATTGTCTCCTTGAGGAAATTTATAAAAGAAGGAGTGAGAGTCTTGAAATTATTGTATACCAAACTCATTGAGTTGATCTATAGTTTTTTATTCATCTCTTGCACAACTAATCCTTCTTCTATGAAGACTGGCTCGTAGACCTTCTTGGCTAACATTTCCCTTCTTTATTTTGTACCCTTCCTAATATATTTACATAAGGGGAACATGGTGTAAGGTTTTTCCAAATCCTCCCTCTCCGTAATGGGTGTGGGAGGCATGGGTTTCATAATAGAGAGTATGAAATAGTTGGGGTCATTAACATAGGAGAGGATCCAAGGTGGAAACACTTCATGTTCCTTAGTAGAAGTAAGGCTCAACAAGGTTGACTAGATGGGAAAGTAGGTTGACATGGAGGGTAGATAAGCTTTTTATAGGGATGATAGGAATGATTATATGTCTATTGAATTTAACTTTGAGGACCACTTTGGGTAAAGCTATGAACATTGCTAATTTGATATGAAGGATAAGGAATGAATGAACATGCATTTTGATCAAATGGGTGGTGATTATACATACCAAATGATGATGATTAGGAACTTGGGATACTTAAACCAGTTGATAGATGATCAGATTCACCAATGATGTTTGTTATAATTCCTTCAAAGGATGATATTCATAAGAAAAACACCAAAAATCCTTCCACTAATTATTCTAGATAATAGTCCCATCGAGCATGCTAGAAACTATTGTAGAACATAATTGTACCCTAAGATAAGGATATTGTTTAGGCCTTCTCACTCAAACCTTGGTTGAACATGAGAATAACCCCAAAATGTGGGTTACCTATGTTGGGGTTGAACCTCTAGAGTAGGCTAACTTCCTCTTTGATGCTCACATAAGACTAAAACTAAGACTAATGATTCATGGGGAAAAGGGTTAGAAAGAGAGTAAGGGATCCTAATAAAGTTAATAGGTGATGTACCAAACTTTAGATGGAAACTCCCATAAGATCAAACCCACACTAGATCAGTAGTGTATGGTACTAGTTTACACAACCTTAAGATCAAGTGAATATGCATAAGTATTTCATAAAACAGGTTCAAGATAGAACACTAATCTAGACCTATAAACAACATTAAAAATTCCCTAAATAAATTTAGAAAGAAAGACCATGAATGAGGAAGATTATCCTTCACATAATTCCATAGCTCACAACTTACCAAACACATATTCAAGACAAAAATAGGCAAAGAAAGTCTTATTGCATTAAGAAATAGTTCTTACAAATGTTTGATAGGGTTGAGCCTAATCAAGATAAGTATATTATAGTATTTCAAGGAATGTTCCAACTCTCATAAAGATAAAAATAAAGTCTAAAATATGAGATTCCTTTACAAAATGGAAAGAAAGGGAGAATATAGGAGAAGGGGAAGAGAAGAGAGAGAGAGAGAGAGAGAGAGAGAGAGAGAGAGAGAGAGAGAGAGGAGAGAGAGAGAGAGAGAGAGAGAGAGAGAGAGGAGAGAGAGAGAGAGAGAGAGAGAGAGAGAGAGAGATGAGAGAGAGAGAGAGAGAGAGAGAGAGAGAGAGAGAGAGAGAGAGAGAGAGAGAGAGAGAGAGAAGCACATTATTCATAATAATCAATGATTTTTCAACTCTAAGAGATGTTTCACCAAGATTTTGGTCCAATTAGAATAGGTCATTATGAGCAAGATATTCATGATTTGCCTAGATATCCTCTGAATCCTTCTATTTTGAGCAGGATACACTAGAAGACAAGAGTTTACCAAAAGTGGCAAGTCATGATCTAGTAGGGAGTGAATGCTCCAATTGCTTTCCAAATCCCCAATTTCTAATATGTTGATCTTCCATTAGATTTCTTCAAGAGGTATTTTATATCTATGAAGGACATGTTGTGCTTATCTTGAATGATGGTTTATTAAGGACTTGACTTGGAATAATATCCTCATTAATCATATATCTAATCTAGTTCCTTGGATCCTAGACTGAGATAACTATAGGTTAAAACCAATCTAAGTATGTTAGTTTTCTTATGGATTTACATATAGAGGGAACTCTATTCAATACCAAGTCTTATTTGAGTCTACACAAGCTCCTTTCCTTTACCTTTTCCACTAACTCAAGTCAAGTTTGTCCTTTTATTTGCCTAACAAGTTGGGTCCATTTGTGCTTTACCAAATTTTATCAAAATATCTCAACTCACCTCTTTGCTATTGGCTCTAGGTAACTAGTTCAGATCATTGACCTTTTGAGTCTATTTTACTCGATCAAATTTTGAGGTCTAATTAAATGTGGATCATTGATATTTTGGGACCCACCACCCCTGAACTCAATCTCTCATTAGTTCTTGGGATTCACTAACCATTTAACTTGCTTCAAAATCGTATGTTCTTGACACTTATCATCCACATGTTCCTTCTTAGGATTTGGATCCAAATGGTCACTTTTTGGAACATAAAAATTACATTCATGTAGATGTCTACCACTTATTGACCAAATTTTTAATTTTATAACTTTAAGTACAAATATTATGGGGCACCAAACTTACAGATAATGGACCTATTACTGAAAAGAACAAATCCTTTTTATCCACTGGCCATTCATATAATCCATATACTTTTGTAAAATGTTGAAGTTGATTAGTTCATGTGATCTTTCATGATGACTTGATGATAGTTTGGCCTATAATGGCTAAGTATGGAAACTTAACAAATTATGCATTAGGAGCCAACGTTTCTCATGCATATCTTTCATTGCACTATATTTCATGAGATGAAACTTGACAAATATGAACTAGGCTCCAAAATGAAGAAAACCCATGTGAATTTTTCTTCTTGACTCATTCACATGTGTGATATATAGCACCATGAAAATTCCTACTTGTTTTTTCGCATGCTTCCTCAAACCATGCAATAATTTTCTATGTGGGCCAAAAATGGTCAACATGTATCAACCTAAATCATCAACCTTAAAATCCCTTATCCATGCACTAGCCTTACCATCTTCACCTCTACATCTATTCTTGAAACTTGGTAACCCAACTCCTTATCCTTTCACCAAGCTCATTCTTCCCCAACATATATTTGATTGTAGGGTTAGGAATAATGGTATATACTTTATTTCAAAAAATATAATGGTGAAACTTATTGGTTGCTTTCACTAATGAATAAGTTTACTTTTTCAATGTTGGGTATCTTAGCTCAACCTCCTTCATGTAATTACTTGTGAAATAAAATAGATTCTCTCCATCATCAAATTTTTGCATCATTATTATTTCAATATCATGATCTAAGGTAAATGAGTAAAGGTAGAAGTCCTTTACTTAATTAGGGATAGATAACACATGAGATTGCATCACTGCATATTGAATCTTAGGAAATGTTTTCTTTACAACAATATTCTAATTCAATTTAACACCCCATTTTAACATCAAATTCAAAGGCTTAGTTATCTATACAAATCTTGAAATGAATTTATGTAAAATTTTTATTTTTATGAAGAAATACTTCAATTCATTTTCACTATTAGGTAACTAGAACTTAGCAATTAATTTGGCATAGTCAGGTTTAATAGACATACCTCTCTTCATGATCACACGTCTAGTAATTTACCCTCTATATTATAGAACATAGAATTATTTGGGTTGATAGATATACCATAGTGTTTGTAGCATTCAAACATCTTTTCCAAATAACTAAAATGTTTAGACTTGTACTTAGAAGATATGATCAAGTTGTCCATGTAAACTATGATACACTTGCCAATCAAACCTTTAAATGTGGTGTCCTTTGCTCATTGAAAAGTATCCCCTGTATTGAGTAGCCCAAATGGTATCTTATTGTAAGCAAACTTGCCCCATTTAATGGTGAAGGAAGTTTTGATGTGATCAAATACATCAACCAAAATATGATTATATCCCAATAATACATCCAATAATGACATCATCTTGGAGCCACTCACTTACTGAATGACTTTGTCTAAAGATGGTAAAGGGTAATTATCTTTGTCTAAAGATCTGTTGAGGCTCTTAAATTCTACACACGAGTTGATTTTCCCATTATTTTTCCTTATATGCACTAAATTATCTACCAAGTTGAGAGTCTTATTAGGAAAATTATCCTTGTTGATTACATTTTCTACACTTCTCTAAGAATGAGAGGTTCTAAAATGGGATTGACTAGTACTTGACTTTGTCTAAAGGGATTTTAATTAGGATTCAAGGGGATAATATGGGTCATGATGTTAATATAAAGGGATTTGAGATCATTATAGCTCAATGTTAAGATGTCCTGGTAATGAACAAGCTTCTTCTTAAGCTTTTACATTTCTTCACTAGTATATTGGGGCCTTACCATTATGTTTTTAGGGTTGTCTATATTCCTTATATTAAGCACACAAGTTGGTTGGGTAGGATAAGTTTTATTTTTAAAGGCAACTATGATATTATCTTGGTCAAAGAGCCTCTCTAATAATAACATACTCCTGGGGATTCTATTTTATTTTAGCTATAAAATGCACTCATGGCTCAACTAGTTATCATCATAATCAAGCTTCCCCTCATCAATTATATACACATTAAATACATTAGAATTAGTCATGAAGTCCAAAATATTCTTTTCATTATTAAACTAAATTTTTTTCAATGTTATCTTGAACCAAATAAGCATAAATTAATTAAATAGAGAATCTTTGTAGGTTAAAACTATCTAGTGTTGTCAAAATTGTAGTTGAGATAACTAATGAGTTAGCCATTACATTTTATTCCCTGTGAATAATTGGGATGTTAAATGCATCAAAATATTAATTTATATCCCATTCATGAAAATTTTAATTCCTAAAATAATATATATTACATTGGAAATGATTGTGTACCTAATAAACAACTAATTCATAATCATTGAAGGCTCTTAACATATGTACCTAATGACTAACCACAAATTGAAGCCCCAAAATTAAAGTTTCATATTCAAACATGTTATTGTACCTTAGGAGTCTAAATATCACATAAATGTTGATTGGTTCCTTGGTAGTGAATATAAATAAAATCTAAGTGTAACAATAGAATGAAACTAAATTCTCTTTCTTAAGAATGAGGGGGATCATGACATAATGGATAAGACCATAAAATAGATATAAAATACACAATAATTTTACCTTCTTTGTCAAAACTAATTTCCACTTATTGGCATAGTATATGTTACTTATTAGTCTATGGAATTAGAGACTTTGATCAATGCTTCTCCATGTTGGTAGCATTTATCTAATGGCCACTTATGGATTTTCTAGGTTTGGCTTGGATTGGTTTGAAGCTTGGTATAAAATCAATATTATAACATTATTTATATGGATTTTTAAAGGTATTCCTATAGAATAACCATACATACAAAATATTGATTGGGTAAAGAGAGGGCACTTATAGTTATAAGTATTAAAACTAACTCTAACCCTAGGGGGTTTAGGTTTAATTCTAACTTTGGTTGAGTTTAAAATAACCTAGGTTGAATTAGGTTAACCCTGGGTTGGGTCAAATCACTCACAAAGTCTTAACAACTCATTTTTAGCTATTCATGAGACATGACAACTCAGTTTATATATTTGTGAGTTTGTGACTCATCTTTGTGGAATATTAGGAATTAATAATTACTTTATTAGATTCTTTAACATTTGACTTCATATTTGGCTAATTTTTTTTTTTTGATAAATGAAATTCACTAATTCAAATTTGAAATTAACTTAGGAAAGTTAATTGAGATTTTTTAAAAATTAACCTTAGTGCTTTTTTAGATTTTGGAAACAATTTTAAATTTTTTAAATTAATAATTTGAGAGGCCAAGAATGTCAAGCTACTAGATCATAATTTGAGTAGTGTTGAAACCAAACTAGGTTATTAGTGCATATAGGGTAATACCCAAATTAAACAAGCTTCACAATATTTATGAGAAATTAAATCCCTTAAATAGACTAATTTGGGAATTTACATGATTTTTAGGATTAAATTACATTGTTTTCTAGAAAGTGATTTGAATCCTAGTTTAGGCACAAAAGTGGCCAAAATTGAGTGTTTATAGTTTTCCCTTATTTAAGAAGCACTTTTAAGACATAGGCATAGTAATGTATTTTCAAAGAATGATAAATCCATTAAGAATAAAATTTCATGCCCCAAAACGAAGTCAATTAGCCTTTGATGCCCCCTTGAGGGATTGGGTAACAAAATATAATTATTAAAAATTACCTCAAAATGAAGAAAATGTCATGATATAGTGGAAATGGGCATTGAATTACTAAATTTTTCAAAGGTGGTTATAAACAATAATGGATATAGAGTCACTATTTTCCAAAGGAAATTATAATCAGTAATAAAGGGTGGGACCCTAATTTTCCCAAAGGTGGTTATAATCAGTGTGACATATATTTTCACCTATAGAGCGGTAAGATTGAGACTAACTTGCCCAAAGGAAGTTATAATAAGTAATGGAAGGTAACACACTAATTTTACCAAGGGAAATTATAATAATTAGAAATAGCATTTTCCCTGGTAGGGTGGGTTGAGCAAGAAATATAATGATATTCCCAAAGGTAGTTATAATCATTAGCATGATATGCCAAAAAATAATGATTTGCCCATAGGTTGTTATATTTATTAAATTGGTTGAAAAACAGTGATTTGCCCAAAGGTGATTATAATAATTCACACATTTAAATCACATGATTTAAAATGAGTTTACCTCAAAAAGGAAAGATATATTATTGACTAATCATAAAATAATTTTCCATACCTAGACAAATTGACAAGGAAAGATAATACAAAAAACTCATAAAAAGATTTGTGATGAGCTAAAAAAGAATTAAAACACATTGTTATCCTAAGTGTGAGTAAAATGATGCATTTCCTCATAAACATGTCATACAGGTATAAAAATAATGTTGTTAAATGGGTCTCGTAAGATAACCAAAAAGATAGTTTGGTTACAATACAGTCATAAAAACTAAGGTAGGTGGGATCAAACATCATGTAAAATAAACCATGGATGTGAAAAAAAAACTTCCTAGAGTGTACATAATGAATTATAGGCCTTTAGGGGAGCAAAATTCAAATTTAAGGCTATATATTCACCCCTAGGGTGAGAAATAATTAATTTTCACCCTAGTTATTTTGAGAATTGAGCTTTGGTTTTGTATGCAAACTAGTTGATAAAGATGGCATGGGGAGGAACTCGATGACACATATTCGACTAAGTGAGAGATAATATGAGACCACCACATGATGTTCCATTAGTAAGTACTTCTAATTTTGTCATTAATGTTATTTTTCTTACCTTTATTACTAGCCATGGGTCAAAAAACAACAGTCATTTTTTGCATTTTAGGTAAAATGGAAACTTCACTAAGGAAATTGGTGAGTTTATGTGAAGTCATCAATCCTAAAAATGAAAAAATCACCTAAAGTGCTAGGAAATCACCAAAATGGTGATTTTACCAGTTTTTAGGTGGTGTCACTATTTTTATGAAAACAAAAATGGTAATTTCACCTAAAAAGAGGCAAAATCACCAAAATGGCGACTTTGCCATTTCAAAAAATTATGACTTCACCTTGGAAAACAAAAAAATTAGCCTAGGGACCCGACAGGGATCCACCCTTTAGGAGAGAGTGTAAAATAGGCTTAGGCTTAAGTATAAACATAAAGTTAGGCTTATGCTAATTTATCTATGTTTCTAAGAATGACTAGCCATTTTAACTTGTTAGGAGTGATGTTCTCATTACTTGAGCACCCCATAGATCTAGACAATTGACATGATAGGATTCTTATAGTCCCTATATTTACATGATGTGTTGTGGATGCTAGTTATTCAAGTGAATAAAGCACATTTGAGAATGTTGGTATATCATTGGCATAGTGAGACCTCAACTTTCCATTTATCTACTAGAGAGGCTACAATCACACTTGAGGATACTAGGAATATCCTCAAGTTACTAATGTGAGCATGGAGGATCTTATAGACACCTCCAATATAGCAGCAAGATGTACTAGATGATTTGGTTAGCTACCAAGAAATTCTCATGGATCATGGGAAGGTTGATATAGGTTTGATCAATACATATATTGATATTCATCCTGATGAGCTAGATCTTAGAGATCCTTCACTGCTAACACTCATCAATAGGGAGGTTATATTTATTATGGATATTGTTAGTGGCATCTTGTTACTTAACAAAAGTGGCATGTATTTACATATGGGCCTCAGAGGTGTAGTTCACAATATGATGATGAGGTGACATGATTTACATGGGGACCAACTTTTTTGACATAGTTATACAAACATTTACACATGGTGGCTTAAAACAGAGGACACAACATTGGGGTCTCCATTATAATAATGGTCCAAGGATGGGAAATTTTTCCATTAAGTGACTAGTCATAGACTAGGGTAGGTAGGCATAAACATAAGGGATAGATATATTTAAAATACCGAATGTTTGATGAGCTCAAGCCATAGTTTTTCATCTAGATAACTTACCTTGTTTATTAGTTTTAGTGGTTTATAGATGGATGGTACATGGCTTATATGGCTACCAAGTGTTTTATTATGAATAGATAGTCTCACATCATTGATGAATATTATATTGATTGGGTACTCTAATAGTTTGGTTTTACACAAAATGTGAAAAATAGGCCCAAGTTATTCTCCCACATCACATAAAATATAACTAGATACACTCCAATCATTCAAAGGAGTGTAGCCACTAATAGTTATCTAAGTGTGCCATGAGTTGTTTGGTCTTACATGGGGGGTGTAACAAATTTAATAGTTTCTCTAATGCACATTCACTAGTGGGTATAGGTGTTCCCTTTGAGGCATATAGTTCCTAATAAAGAAAGTGGGTAGAGGCCTATGTACATTGATGAAATGGAGGTTGAGACATCTAGTAGTAATGGGAGAACATGGTAGATTAGTGGAGGAATGGATGATGATGATGATGATGATGATGTTATGTATGATGGGGATATGATGGAGGAGATGATGATGGGGATGATGTCGATGTTGATGACCTAACCATGATGGTTTTATACCCTAACATAATAGGTATTATAGGCACACAAGTTGATCCAATCTAGGTAGGGCCTTTTGGTATAACTAGGGTAGGTTAGGATATACTAGATGAGGAGATCACTACCAGGGTGGGGGAGATTGTAACATTGGTGTGGTGGATGGCTGACCTAGAGAGTACTCTGGACATATGCAGTGATGATATGACTCACCTTTACTTAGATATTACCTATGTAAAGGTTAAGGTGGCTAAGATGGTATATGTATAGGCCCAAATTACCATGGAGAGAGACCAATCCATCTCAGATAAAGACCAAACACTAGAAAATGTTCAAAGGCTCAAGAAAGAGTGGGATGAGGCTTAGAGCTCTAGTACATAGTAGGGTTTTCAAAAATTATTCTTGAGAGCCTTTGGGATAAAGATTAGGCCTTGTAATACCATAGGTATTATGAAAATAATATTATTAGTGACTAGTAGATTGCTTCATTTGAGGTATGGGATGCTCAAAGAGTAGGCAGTATATTAGGTCAATACCATACTAGAACACATGTGATAGATGCTTCAGGGTAGTCAATTCATCATCTATAGCCACCACCACCAGGACCACCAGGGTCACCAAGGCCACTAGGCACACCTCTAGAGATAGGTACCATGGACATATAGAGCAAGAGTTGAGCATTTGTATCTTGGCATTTTGCCATTTTGGCACATTGGCATTTTGTACTTGTATCAACATATTGATGTATTTTTTGACACCATTAAGATATGTATATATCTTCAATGTATATGACATTTGAAATATATTTACATTCAATTTTAGTTATTTTGAGTCTTAAATACATGTATATGATATTTTTATGATATATATAGTATTCCATGTTGTTATCTTATTAATCTCATGCTTAGCATTGTTTATGTCCATGCTCATGTATGTTCTTTCATTTACTAATTTGTTATGTCTATGAGATGTTGCTCTATTATTATTTACTTATGGTGTATGAATTATATGCATGCTTATTTATAGATACACATCTATATTAGCACATTATAAATCATGTTTATTTGTGTATTAGTCATTGGGTTTAAGCATGTGTTTAGTATTTGGCTAGTTTTGATCTCAGAGAAGTATTTCCATTGTATTGATTTGCTAGTCTCTATGTCCCTAATTTTTGTTATAGCTTATGATATTATGCACCATAGTTATGAAAAACCATAATAAAAATGTATAACCTAAGTATGAAAAAAATAGTTTAAATGCAAATATAAATGACCTAGGAATAATATATGAACAATCAAATCCCAAGTGTAAATGTAAAACAAATAAACCAAGTGTAGGACTAAATACAAACATTCAGAACCTAAGTATAAGATATGGATATTCAAGACTTGAGGGTAAATAAAATGTAATATCCTTATGAAAACTAAGAAAGGTTAAAAAAGGAAAATAATTAAGAAAAAACATAACATAACAAATAAAATAAAAAAATAAGGAAAATAAATAAAATAGACAAATAGAATAACCTAAAACAAATGAAACAAACAAGATAAACAAACTAACTAATCAAACACAAATAAATAAATAAATAAAAAAGACAAATAGATTATAAAAACAAAAAACACACTATAAAAATAAAATAAACAAAAAAATCAAGGAAAAATAAACAAAACAAAATTAAACAAATGAATCAACCAACTAACCAAAAAAAAAACTATACAAACAAACAAACTAAAGCAAACAAATAATGTTAGTCATAAAGTTAGTAAAAATAGAATAAAAATTGTTATGCATGTGTAATAAAGTTTTTACTATTGAATATTTAATTCACCTTGATCCCTAATGAAAAAAGTAGAGTTCTCAGTGCCAAATCAGCTTGTGCAATTTTTTTTAGAGCAATTTTATAAGGCTAAATCATGTTCATTTCTCTCCAAAATGTATATGATGGCATTAAAATATTAGGGGAATATAATGGTGAATGTGTTCATATAGAATTATTATTCACTTTAAAATATATTAGTCATGAAAAATACCCATTGCAAATATATTTGTGTGTTTCCAATTCATAAATCATCCTACATAGCACTTTTCAAGCAGCATTTCCCAGTGCCAACTGAAGTCTGATCACCTTAAATTTCACATGATGGTATAAAAATATTGTAAAAATATGAAGGTAAATAAATTATTATAAAATTTTATCCCACATTTAAAATATATAGGATTAAAAATTGTCTTTTGAGATGATTTTTACTCAGTCAATTTTCTGTCTCCCATTTTTGGATCTGGTCAGTGCACACATTTCAATCTCATTTCATATCAATAAAGGAGGTAAAATATTTTTAAAATTTCTCATGGTGATATTTAAATGTAATTATATTTAAATGGGAAATATAATTCACAAATATTAGATATAATTTATGGAATGTACAGCTATCAAACCTAGCTTATGCACTAATTTTTACTTAAGTCATTTTCTACAACTCCTAGTTGTTAAATATGCCCAATAAGAAATTTTGAATCCCATTATTTTAGGATAAAATTAAGTCTAAATTTCATTAAAATTTTTAATATTTTACCTGATGTCATGAGTAGGTAATTCATTTGGTTTTGTAGATATTAGATTTTCTAATGAAAAGTTATGATGGTGCGAAGTGACCCTCTTGGGAAGATTTATCATTTAGCTAACTTTTCATTAGAAAATACTTAGAGGGAAAGTTGTAGGGGTTAATTTTATCCTTTAAAAAAACTAAGAATACCCTTTTGATCATATTTTAATATATTTATGTAAATATAATATATGATGGGTTTTGATCATATCTTGCTCTATGATTTTTTATTTTTTCATGTTCTGAAGGTGTTGATGTAATTGTATGTGACTACATGTTAGTTATTTATCCATACCTTTTGATCCAAAGATCCATTTTAAATTCCTTTATTTGTGTTGGAAATATTATTTCTCCATCTTTACAATGATGTTGGTTTCAAATTAGAGAAACATGTAGTTAAAATTGGTCAATGTCATAGCTGGAATAGTGTATTGATTTGACACATCTATGGACTTCAATGCAAAGGCAATTATTGACATTAGACATCACTTCCAAAATGTAGAGCATGGACATGCCTTCAATTATCAAAAATATTTTATCTACTTCACCAATCATTTTTAAATATTATAACTTCCCTAATAGTGGGTGAGGTTGAGTAATGATTGTGAACTCTCCAATTGCTTATATAAGTAGGTAGATTTATCATTATAAAGAGAGGACTTTTTGAGCATAGAAATGTTGTGTAAATTTTATCTCCATGAGACATTTTTAGCTTGAGCCTTGAAACTAATAATAATTGATTTTGCCTTTATTCATTATTATTGCATTTTATGTGTATTTTTATGGCTGTTGATCATTACTTGTGGATGTATTTTCCCTCTCACTATTTTCCATCCCTTTGTACCTTTGTGCAAAAATTTTAAATCATTTATAGGTTGTATTCTATGTGCACATAGGTTTGTATAGGCCCTTTATGTGGATAACCTTTGTTCTTATCAGTGTTATGATGTGTTTCCACACCTCTATATGAAACACTTATGCATTTGGTGTGTCCATTTTAGATATTATGTTATAGTTTCTCATTCTTTGGAGTTGTAGTGTGTTTTTTAAGGACTTAGAAGTATTATATCTATTATTTTTGCATTACCATTTATTTATTTTATCACTTTCTTACATTTTCACTCCCTTTTCCCTCAAAATCTTAGGTTTATATTAGTGGTATATTTATCTTTCTACTCTTTAGGTCTATGTGCTAGTCTTAAACCAATTTCCATAGAATAAAAGGAAGCCAACCTTATATAGAGGTTCATCCCAAGGAGTACATGAGTCCCATAACCTCAGGGTTTATCCCTTTGTGTGGATATGAGTGATATCACCAAAATTACCCTCTCACATGGTGCAATTCTAAGCCACAATAGTTACTCTTTGTGATAGAGATACCCTTAGGCTAGGTAGCAATGAAAAAGTTAAAATAATACATTAATAACTAACACAAGTTTTCCCTTAAGCTATATGTAAAAATGGTAAAGGTGATATGGATAACATTACCCTAGACTATAGAGGACAACAACACAAACAAGATGTAAAATATTTCCCCTAGGCTATATAAAGCAACAAGACAAACAAGGTGGAAAATGTTACCCATAGGCTATAGAGGACAATGGCACAAAAAAAAAAGTGAAAAAATGAAAATTAAGGAGTAGTCGAGGTGACTCTAGATGTGTTAAGCAATTGGACACTATAGACACTTAGTTTTGGCCATTTTGTGCCTAAATTGAGATTTAATTCAATTTCTAATCAAATGACACATTTTAAGGTAGAAATCACATAAATTTCCAAATTTCATCCATGTAAGGGATTTAAATGCATATAAAAATTATGAGGCTAGCTTATTTGGTGTATTACCCTGTATGCATCACTAACCTAATTCAGTTCTAACCCTAGTCAAATTATGGCCTAGTAATTTGACACTTTTGGCCTATCAAGCTATTAATTGAAGACATGTAAAATAATTCCAAAAATCCAAAAAATCACTAAGCAATGTTAATTATATTACAAGTATTAATTAATTTTCCTAAACAAAAATTATAAATTAAATTAGTGAATTTCATTTACCAAAAAAGAAATTGTTAGCCAAATATAAAGTTAAAGGTTAAATGAGCTAATAACGTTATTTAATTTCTCCTAAATATTCAAAAATATGAGTCATAAACTCATAAATATATAAAGTGAGTTGTCATGATTCACAAATATATAAAATAAAGGTGTCAAGATTTCATGAGTGCCTTAACCCAACATAGAGTTAGACTAACTCAACCTAGGTTAAATTAGACCTAACCCAAGTTATAATTTAACCTAACCTCCCTAGGGTTATAGTTAGTTATTTGAGCTATAAATACAAGTTCCCACACCATATGCCACTAAGATTTTGTGTATAAGGTTATTCTAATAGAATTCCTTATTGAACCTTTTAGAGTAGTGTGATAATCCCAATTTATGGAAAGCTTCACACCAAGCCACAAATGACTATTGGAGAGATGCTACCACTATGGAAGATCATTGATAAAAGACTCAAATTGTCATAGGATGAACAAAAACATCCTTATGCCAACAAATAAGCATTAAATGTGATACATGAGGTAAGAAATTTATATTGTCTTCATCTCTATTTTGTGATCTTGATTATAATGTTATTCTCTCCCTAGTTTTTAGGAAAGAATGTTTAGTCCTAGTGTATTGTTATGCTTGATGTTTTATCATGTGGACTAAAAAGGGACTAATCTACAAATTGTTTACTCTTCAAACACATAAGGTACATAATGGCATGCTCACTGGGACTAAGCATCCTATATGGCTAATGGGATTGATATGCTATCTTTATTTTTTCTAACGGATGCATTTAAATAATCAAGTTTAGAGTTTTATCTTTGAATTTCATGTCTTTTTTTAACAAGGTTGTAGGAATCAATGATGATTGTTAAAAGTCATCGATGATTAAAGTAATAAAAAATAATATCTATAGTGATCAATGATGATCTCTACATCAAAATAGAGCAAGACAAGAACATAACAAAATTTAATTTTTCTTGCTTTCATTTTTATGCTTAACAATCTATTTATTGCCTTTGTAAACTTTTTCTTACAGAGCCATGAGAAGTTTGAGTTTTAAACTTGTTTATCAATCATTTTTATTTTTAAACACATTATTATTTTACATTTTAATAGGAAACATTGATTATCTAACCAAATTAACATTGATTTCAATAATCACCATCGCTATCTATTATAACTGGTGATGATTTCTCTGAGGCAAAAATAGAAACTCAAGAGCTCAAAGTATATTTGTGTTTACTCACTTGCTTTTGGGATTCTAAGAAGGCAAACCCCCTAAGATTTTTTAAGACCTAAGGTGGAGATATAAAATCTTAATAATTGTTACAATCTCACATATATTTTTATGGTGCTTAACATGTACTTAATTGTATTTGTCTTTTAGTTGTTTTTGAAGTTTTTACAAATGCAAACAAGGCCAGGGGGCAAAAATGTCAATCACACTTTGAATTATTTTATATGTAAATGAAAATACATCTTAGATAGAGATCGTAAGAGATTTATCACTTTTTAAATTTTTTATTATTAGCTAAATTTCAAATTTCCTTAGATTATTTTCTTTGTTTATGACAAATTAGAAGCTATTGTGTGTATGCTCTCCCCTTGTCCCCTTTAGGGAATTCAAGTGACCAAAAAGTGCTTAGTTTATTGATGTTGTTTGTAAATTTATGTTGGAAATAATTTCATGTATGCTATCCACAAGCTCCCAGTAACTTGGTTGACTCATAAATAAGCTCTAAACTCTTTCCATTTTTTTATTTTTATGATTAATAATATGTTTATTACCTTTTTAACCTTTTTCTTGAAAATTTGTAAGAAGTTTGATTTTTTAAAATTTTTATTAACCATTTTTTTGAAACATACATTTTTATGTGTGGTTATAGGAAAATCAATGATCTAACCAAATTGATATTGATTTTAGGAATCACCATTGATCTTTGCTGTAATCGGTGATAATTTCTTTGAAAAAAATATAAACTTGAGAGATCAAAATATATTATTTTTTACTCACTTATTGTTGGAATTATAAGTAAACCCCCCAAAATTTTTCAAGACCGAAGGTGTGGAGAGAAAATCTTAAACATATTTAAAATCTCACATGCATTTTGTTTGGTGCTTAAAATTCACTTAGTTATATTTGTCTTTTAGTTGTTTTTGAAGTTTTTACAAGTGAAAATAAGGCCAAGGATCCAAAATTTAAATCACACTTCTAAAATTTTTTGCTATGAAAAAGAACATACATCTTAGTTAGAGTTCTTAAGATATTTTTCACTTTATGTTTATTTTTTGTTATTAGCTAAATTTCATATTTAGTTAGACTAGTTTATTTGTTTATGGCAAATTCAAATATATTGTGTGAATTCTCTCCACCATCCCCTGGAGGGAACTTGAGTGACCAAAATAACTTAATTTATTTCTATTATTTGTAAATTTATGTCATAAATAATGTCATGTATGATTTTCCCAAGCTCTAAGTGACTTGGGTGACTCAAAAACTACCTCTAAAGTCTTCATTTTTCATTTATTTATTTTTATGTATTTGGCTTGGGGTGGTAGTCCATTGCCTCCCCATGATTTATTTAGGGGTGCATTGACCTAGGGTTTCATCTCCTAGCATCATAACAACCCCACTCCATAATGGGGTATATAAATTGGGTAAACCATTAGATGGGATAGTGGTGAGTGGTTAGGTTGACAATACCAATGGGTACCCAAGACATCCATGATCCAAACATCAAACTCCGCTAAGCAGTATATGGTTAGAGTCATTATTCAAAGGAATAAACCCTTGCATAGTAAGCTACGTGGTTTGTATTCAATTGATTTTATCATGCCCTTATGTTAGCCACACTTAGGACCATTTAGTATTATATATATATATATATATATATATATATATATTAGTCAAACCCCACTTATCATAAAATTTATTGCTAAATTTCAAGTGTTCCTCACTTTGAGTTCATGCCATGTATCAATTATTAAGAGATAGAGGGGGTGTAAAAACTCTACCTACAATTGTACTTTAATTTATGTATTAACACATAATTCCCAACAAGTATTGGTATATTGGTGGAATCTTTGATAGAAGCTACACACACCCATGTCAGTTTCATATATAAGATGAACCATTAGTGATACTTTTATTTGATTTGATTTACATATGTGTTTTAAGAATAAAACTATTTATATTATTACATCAAAACAAGTCCAAAAATATCACATTATTTTCACACCCCTTTGTCTTAAGAGGTGTTACTTTAGCCATTTGTGTCACACATGTTTCCTTAGAGATTTTTTTATAACTATTTTGTGTATCACTTGTTTAAATGGGGCATCATTACATTTCCTATTTTATCCCAATCTTTTGCCTTGGATATTCTAGTCTAAAATTAGTTGTCATGTCATTTATTTTAAAGAGTATTGTTATGTTTCCTAAATCATTCCAAATCTCTTTTCAATTTTGAAAACAAGTCGCAAGATATTGTTGTATTTCCCTTATTTAAAATTTGGAGTTACTCTTCCTATTTTGGTCTATCTCTTATGCCTTATAATATTCAAGTATTTTTACATTAAATCTAAAACTCAACCTTTTGAAGTAAAAATCCTAAACTAATCAGGTTCACACCAAAGCCTCATTTAATTTGGGCTTAGGTTTTCTATCTTTTGTGTTTAGATTGTGTTACTTGGGTTGATTTCCTATTTGATCTAAAAAGGCCCCTTTCCTAGACCTATTGATTGTTGTTTGTTTTGTACCTTGTTTAGAGCATCCTTTTGAGCCAAGTTGTTTCCATATACTTTACTTGAAGTTTGTTGTGTCAAGTTTCAAGTGTCTTAGTTCCCTTGTTCTAAATATTCTCTCATGAATCAAATTTTGAGTCTTAATGAACCATTTATTTAGTATCATCCGAGCCAATCACCTTAGTTTAGTTTGTTTTCAATTTCTTGTTTGAGTTCTTTGCTTATAAGCCTAGCCTTGATTTTTGAATTAGAATGTTTATAAACACCTTTGGGAAAATTGTTGTTCTATTTTAATCATGTTTCATAATTGTTCTACTTTTTTTATACACTCTTTTCACTTATTATAAATGTATTTGGGAAAATCATTACTTTAGCCATAGACAAGCTTGATATTTTATGTTACCTTTATTGGTGATTATAACCATCTTTAGGAAAATCATTATCGTTTTCTAGATTGGTCTTGCATATGTTTAGTCCTACTTTTGCCTAGTTCAGTTGTTTATCACTTTGTGCCTCTTTTACAAAGCTAAAGATCCTTTTTTTAGACCTCAATTTTTTATTACCTTTAAACCCTTTATTTTTCATGTAACCTATCCATGGATCTAAGCATGAATCATTTCAAATATAGTGAAACCATGTATAATATAGATTATGAGAACTTTGTGACTAACAACCATTTTTTTCAAGAGTTATATGATGAGATAACTTATGATATATATCCTTATCCATCTTATAAAATCTCATATGTTGAACAAAGGCATGACCCTTTAGCATAATATTTGGTAAATTTGCCTCTTTATCTAAGCTAACAATTATAACAAATGGTGCAATACCTTGCTCAAATAATGGCTAACATTAAACAAAACCAACATTAAGATCCTTACTATGTTATGACACCAATGTAAAAAAGCTTAATCCATACTTGTTTGAGTGTCATTTATTTAAAAATAAGGATGAAGTTCTAATTAGAGATGTTGAATTAGGCACCAAGTTCTCACCAAATTTCCCACATGAAATTCTAAGTAGTTTGATTAAAACTTTTAGTAATGCACCTCGAATTCAACCATTTAAATAGGCATCAACTAGTTATAGTCAAGATCTAGTCCAAATGTCATAACAAGACCAAAATACACTTGAAAAAGGGAAATATACTATCTAAAAACCAATGGAATAGTTAAAATAAGTATACCAAACTATCTCAACCTAGATCACAACCTAAATACAAGGGTTGTTTCTAAGATGTCACTTATTGAGATAGCTCCATCAATAGGTCAACAAATATATGCCTTGGGTACGCAATCCAAAATGTAGACCATTTAGACAAATCATGGTGGTTGGTGATATATATAATGTCAATATTTAAATGGAAGATAATGTTTCCCAAATATAACACCACATCAAAAATGTTACAAATAGTACACAAGTGCATTCTAATTTAAATGAAAATGGGTCTAATTTATCATTAATATAAACATAGAAAGTTCTTCCAAATAAAAAAATGAGTGGATTTCAATAATAGGTAATTATTATGACTATTTAAAAAAATCAAAAATAAATCTCTACTCCTCAACCAATTGCTTCCTTGAATGTGCAATAGGTAGAAATAAGCTAAAAATAGACCAATTTACCATTGCAATAAGTGTAGAACACTACACCACCTCAATATGTGATGGTAAATGTTACAAAAAAATAAATACATATTAATATACCTTATCAATCAAATATTTTTCTTAACCATGTATTATTATTGGTTGAAAAGTGTTTGTTGGTCAATAACAAAAAATGTTGAACCTTAAACACTTTTCCAAATAAAAGTCACCAAACCTCCAACAAGTATTTCTTCAATAATAATTACTAATCCAATAACAAGTGTTTAGCCAAAAATAAGGTTATTATGAATATAAGGTACTAGATGATAGGAAATAATTTATTTTCACCTAATGGGTATTGTATGTGCAATAAGGATCTAACTACCAACACCTCCAACAATAGGGATCTAATCAACAACATGTTCCTTATATACAATAGGGTTCAACAAGTAGGTATCAATTTCCCTCCCAAACCCAACAATACCAACTTATTCTAGAGATCCAAATGCCATTATCATATCCAAAATTCATTGGCCAAGGTTATGTATCCAAACCAAACCATAATACACCTCGACATTAGTGTATTTTGTACCCATAATATAACCCTAATGCATAGATATGCATCCCTGATCATTTGACTAATTCAACCAACACCCCATAATATACCTACCCTAGTTAGGTTAATCCACCTTTGACCACACAAAATTCACAATAATAGGCCATTCTTTTTAATTTCCTTTCCCAAGATTTGCAATAGATGAAAGATGCAATTCAAGCTATATAAGTGGTAAAACAAATGATGAAATTCAAACTAGATGAGATATAATCTTACCATTCAACATGTAGTATCTTCAAATACCATTTATACTAGGTTATGAACCACATAAACTTGAAAAATAAAAATTCAAAGGTGACCTTAGAGAGCATTTGAAGGAATTCTTTATTTCCTACCATCTAGTGGCCTATAGAAATATATACTTACTTCTACTCTTCCCAGGGAGTATAGTTGGACAAGCCTTGGAATGGATATTAAAATTATCAAATAAATATATACCTATATTTAATGATCTCTCAGATAAGTTTATAAAACACTTCACATATAATATCAAATATGATATTAATGTTATGGATCTAGGCCAAGCTGAATAGAAGATTGGTGAAAGCTTCATGACATAGTTTCAATGTTGGAGGCCCCTAGCAAGTAAATGCACTCATAACATAACAAATAAATAATTGGCTGTAATATTTATTAAGATATTACACAATGAGATATCCTACCATCTTAAATTATAATGTGCCCATATGTTTGAAGAGGTTATCGTAAAAGGAATATAGATTAAAAAAGCCCTTGTCAACAAAGGCATAATCAATCTATCATCTTTAATTCATAACCAAAAAAAATCAAGTCCATATCCATAATCATAACTCAAATTAAATATCATCTTCAACACCACCTCAATATTAAAAAAATGAGAGACATAAACCCTAAAACTATAATAAGAATGTTGTTAGCAACGGGGTTACTAAGTCATGCCATGTGCAAATGTGTAAGCACCAATTGTCCAATTACCTCCACCCACTAAACAACCACTTATTCCATATATTTAACCAATAACATTATAAAAATAACTAACAAAAAATCAAAACCAATTGTAAGCATCTCCTCCAAGGAGAATACCACCCATTAAGTAATAGTTTAGTGACCTTGGTGAGCCTATTGAATTTATGTTCTAAAGACTGGTTTAAGAAAATATAATCAGTTGGTCAATACCATATCCATTTCCTAATGAAACTCCTTTTCTTTATTTGTACATGGAACATGAATTTTGTGAGTACCATCATGTTAGAGGACATTCCATAAAATGGTGTATCCAACTCAGACATTTGATTGATAACATGATTGAGAATGGAAAGATAGAAAGAGGCACCCATTATCCTATGAATATGAATAACTTCTATATATACCAATATCAATTTCACCATCATAACAATAAAAAAAACCAACATAATTACCAACAAAAAAATAACAATAGAGAAATCTGCCACAAAATCAACAACAAAAACCACAATAACAATAAAAAATGGTTAGAACCAAGGGGAAAAGTATCAAACCAAGGATTTCATCATGTAATTGTGTATACCTATAATAATTTTTTAGGACACATTTAAAGAGGTCATTTTTACACCATCACTATTAACCCTAGACCAACTCCAAATAGACCTAGACCTTCACATAATAATGCTTATTTACCAAATGATACCCACCAACCTCCTTATGGTAGTGATTATTCTATGGGCCATAATGATAATCAATCACCATAATATCCAATAATCATCATTACAAGCCTCATTACCTACCAATACAACTACCAAATACAATTTCCATATCTATATTTCACAATCACAACTCAATGAGCTAGGGTCACTATCAAAGGACCACAACCAAATACTAAAAATCAGCCCAATCAGCCTTCCATGCCTTCCAAAAATAAACCAACTAAAAAATGAGGTGAATACCTATGATATTATGGAACAAATAAAGAATAAACCTACACACATATCCATCATGAATCTATTTCATAGTCTATCGTCCATAAAAAACATCATGAATGAGTATTTGAACTAATCCCTTGTGCTAGATGATATCACTCTAGATAAATTCAAATCCATGGTAGGATACTTGGCCCCTAGCCAACATCTCACCTTTGACCAAAGTGATATGTCTTCTTTGGGCCCTTTACATAATAACCTATTATATATTGAAGTTAGTATAATGAACCATAGAGTAAAATGTGTCCTTGTAGAAAATTATTTGGGTATCAATATTATGTCTATGAATTTGGTTAAACATATAAGATATAGAAAAACTAACTTGAAGATAGATACCATCATTATCAAGGCATATGATAATGAATAATGTAATCTCAAGGTACTATTAACTTGACTGTGGTCATTGGGCCATTGACCCATGAGACTCTGTGCCATGTTTTAGATTTGAATCTATCTTACAATTTGTTATTGGGTCAATCTTTGATCCATGAAATTAGGGTTGTGCCTTTTACATTACATCAATGTATAAAATTTCTTCATTCAGGAATGGAAGTGACTTAACTACTAATCTTCAACCATATCATTATTATAAATGCCTTGAGGTTGAGTATAAAATCTATCACTACAAGTTTGGCATGAATCCTATGCCTAAATCAAAGAGAGAAAATGTTGAGAAGGGAAAAGACATTGAATCAGGCTTAGAATCTAATTACATTGACCCAAATAGCTTAGTCTCTACCTCAACCATGCATCCACTATAAATTTCCAACCACTTTTGTCACTGACAAAGGTCTTGGAGAATATAGCACATGTAATACATTCCACATTACCAAATTGCCTAAAAATCCTAAATCTTATGGAAGACCTAAAGCCAAGACTACTAGTATGGAGTGGGAACCCAAAAATAATTCTCAACTAAACAATCCCATTGTTTTTAAATTATCCTCTAGCCTAGCATAGAAACCCTTAGCAAAAGATGATTCATGGCTCTACACTAATGAGCTGGCTGATTATTACCAAAGTAAAAATTATCCTATTCCAAACTAGATTATGGATCACTTATCTTACAAAGGTAGAGGAATTGTGTTATATCAATAAGGCATTATCGAACTAGTATCAATGACTAAGTACAAGGGAAGCCATGATATCAAATTTAAACCACTTGGAGGTGACCCTGCATACCTTATTTGCATTTTAACACCAATGACTAGTGATGACGATGTTGGTAGTGATGCAAGGTTTGATTATAGTATTTACAATGACCTTAACACTACAAATTTATTTAACCCCCATGCCATTTACAACATTATCCCTATTTACCAACATTTACATTTAACCCTTTACCATCTATAATTGATAGACTAGGACCAGCAAGAGTCAATAATGCCATTAGATAAGTTTGAAAATAATGAGGCCATATACAAATTTTTGGGATTGAGGAGTCACATACCTATTAGAGACCACAAGTGGGGATTTTGTATTAGATTAGATCATAACACCCACTTTGGAGATCATGTAAACATCCATTGCCAAAAATAAAAACAAAATGAAAAATTAAGATCTGAAAGTGAAAACCTCTTTGAGGTGCTTTTTGACTAGGGAAAAAGTAAAGAGAAAGGTAAGTATCTTGGTAAAAACTAGTTTCTACCACCATTAGATGGGGATACTCACCCCTCTCATTATGAACCATAAGAGACCACTAACCTATAGTCTATTTATGGATATATATCAGTACTGAAGAGAATTAGGTGTTTTCATTGATTTTTTAAGATTTTATTGAGGTATTTGTATCATGGTTGATGCTATCACTAGGAGATTTTGATTCATCCTATTTTGGAAAATTAGATGAGATAATCCATCTAGAGGAAATTTCCATTGTGAATTAGTTCAACTAATTTCCAACTATTCTATGTGATGGTTTTACACTTCAGGTGGAGGACACTTAATAGGTAAATATTGGGACTCCATAGGATCCAAAGATAATTAAACTAGGAATGTCCCTCACTAAAGAGTAATCTAAAAAATTTATATCCTTTTTGAGGGAATTTTTTGATGTATTTATATGGGCCTATTAAAACATGTTAGGTTTGGAAACCACCTTGGTTGTACACTATCTCATTGTACATCCTAATGCCAAGATTATTAAATAAAAGTTACGTAAGATGCATCCTCATATTTTTGTTATTAAATAAAGAGTTGGAAAAAATACTAGAATTGAAATGCATTAGGTCAATTAACTATTCAGAATGGATTCAAACATTATATATGTGAACAAGAAACTAAAAGGTATCAGGATCTAAACTGATTTTAGAGATATCAACAAAGCTTTCCTAAAATATGACTTTATTTTGCCTAATATTGACATGATATTTGACTCAATAGATGGTTATGAAATTATCTCTAATTAATTTCTTTTAAGGGTCTAATTAGATCAAGATAGCACTAGAGGACCAACATTATATAATGTTCACTACTCTTTAGGGAGCATTTTATTATCAGTTGATGCCATTTGGACTTAAAAATGTTGGAGCCACTTAAAAAAGAGATATGACATTATTTTTCATGACATGATGCATGACATTATTGAAGAATATGTTGATGATATTTTGGGTAAATCAAATACCCATGCCAATCACCCAACTATACTACAAAAAATATTTAAGATACTCTATGAGTAAAACATTAGGCTTAATCTAAATCAATATGTATTTGGCATCAATTATTAAAAATTATTAGGTTCAATTATCCTCATAGGGACATTGAAGTCAATTTAGCCAAAGTTCATGTGATTGTAAAAATGCCACCGCCATCTATCTTGAAGTAACTCTATAGTTTATAGAGCAAATTAGATCTATCTGATGCTTCATCTCATAATTATCTAATAAATTCCATATATTTACATACTTATTTAAGAAAGGTCTTACATTTTATTATAATGAAGAGTGTTAAGAATCATTTCACCAACTTAAATAATATCTTGCCAACCCACCTATTTTGTTTCCACCAATGTCAAACAAGCCACTACTTCTTTACCTATCAACAACTAAGAATACCCTAGGGGCACTTTTATCATAGCACAATGAACAAGAAAAGGAGTATACCATATATTATCTAATCTAAACATTGGTTGCATATGAGCATAACTATACACCAATTAAAAAGGCCTATTTAGAAATGGTGTTCTCAGCCCAAAAATTACATCATTATATTCTAGATAGCAAAACCATTATTATCATCAAAATATATCCACTCAACTATCTACTTTACAAATCAGCTCTATAGTATCTATGGTAAAATAGATCATGATATTGAGAGAATTTGAAATTGAATATGCCAACAGAAGGCCATTAAGGGGAAAGTACTCATAGATCATCTTGTTAAAGATGCTCTTCAAAATACTCAAGTTATTACATTTATATTTTTAGCTGAGGTCATCATGAATATTGAAGAAGTAGATGCACCTCCTGAGGTTGAATGGTGGAATATTTAATTTTATGGATCTTTCACAATTTAAGGATGAGGGGATAGAATATTGTTCATTATGCCATAAGGGGATATCATTCCCTAGTCCTTTCATATTGGATTTTCCTATACCAATAACATTTTTGAGTATAAAGTGATCATTATAGGGCTTCATCAAGTAGTACAATGGAGAATTCAACATTTATTGGTGTATGGTGATTCTCAATTAATCCTCAATTAGGACACATATTAGTACTAGACTAAGGACTAGAAGTTGTTACCCTATAAAGAGATGGTTGATAATCTCAAGCAACAAATTGCCAACATATAATTTAAAATAATACCATGGGCCAATAATAAAATAGTGGATGCAATGACCACTATTGTTTCCATGATCCATATCACCGATATAGCTAGGGATTATGAATTTATTGTTGAACATCTCTTAGTGTCAACACATGAACAATTAGTTGTCAAGATGGTTTGTGACATTGTTGGTCCCACGTCTCACTGGTAATCAGATATATATGCCTATCTTCAATATCAAACCATGTCTCCTAATTTATCACTTAAACAATAATATGCCTTTACCCACAAAGCCTCTTGATATATCCTACTCGAATAAACCTTGTATTGTAGAATATATGATGTAACTATGCTTCATTGTTTACCTTTATTAGAATCTAAATTAGCATTTAGGGAAGTCCATGAAGGAGTGTGTAGAGGCCACACCAATGAGTCAATCTTAGCCAAAAAGTTACCTACATACTAGTTATTATTGGACAATGATGGAAATAGATGTAAAGGCATATGTGAAGAGGTGTGTCAAGTATCAAAATCATGATAATTTAATTCATGCTCTAGCCAAGACACTCAAACCATTAAAAACACCATGGATGTTATCAATGTGGGGACTTGACCTTGTCAAGAAGATCAATCCAACATCTTCAGATGGCCATAAACACATCACGTCTACTATTAAATATTTCACTAAGTGGGTAGAATCCATTCCCCTCAGATCACCAGTAAGAAAATCTCAAATTTCATATTCAACCATCTCATTTACCACTATGACATCCCTTCTGACATTATATTTGATAATGGTAGATCATTCAAGAATAAAGATGTGAAATCACTTTGATCTCAATATGACATCAAAAAAAAATCTACCAATCACTATCCATAAGGGAAATACCAAGATGAGGCTTTTAAAAAAACCATTATTAACATTTTAAAGAAGATTGTCATTGACACTGGTCATAATTGGCACTTGCAACTATTTAGCACCCTCTGGGCATACTATACCAGATTCTATAATCCAATAAGAGCTACACCATATTCAATTATTTATGGAACTAAGTCCATTATTCTTATTGAGGTTGATTTTCCTTCCCTTTTAATTCAATTACATCACATCATCGATGATGAAGAATACATAGTGGATCAATTACAAGAGCTACACCTACTTAATGGTAAATGTTTGGCTACCCTGAATAATATTTAGGATTATCGAAACCAACTAAAAGGCCATTATAATAGGCATGTTAAGAATCATGATTTAGATCTTGTAAATTTCAATGATAAAACCAAGAAAAAGGGAAAGTTCCATCCAAACTAGTTAGGGTCTTATGTAGTTTTTACCAACTATAGTTATAGAGCATACAGGTTGCTACACTAGAGGTAGATGAACTTGATGAACCAATGAATATAATGAACCTCAAATGTTTCTATGCTTAATGATTCATATTATTTTCTACAAGGATCCTCTAAGTTATGCCAAATTATACTTATTATTTGTACTGCACCCCTTGTTATTATACTATACCCTTAACCCTTAGTCAACCAGTTCTTTTTTACCTAAGCCACCTATCATATTTGGCCTTGGTTTTGATTCATTTGTAATTTAATCCCATTTAGTAGTTGATGACAAATTAAATTCTAGTAGTTTTTTCATAATTACACATTTGAATGACAATATATGAAATTAGTATGAAAATAGTCCTAGAAATTACATCTTTCATTTGTCGTTACGTTCCCACCTTGTGATACTAATTATAACCTCTTATGGCTAAATTAGGGACACCACCTTTTCCATACATTAATGCATCACCTTTCCATTACCAATATCTTTTTCCTTTCCATTTTCCTTTATCTAGAACTTGATAGTCCTTAATTGGATGCCTTTCATGTAGGTGAAACTATAGTGACTTGAGGTCTTACGAGACTATGTATGCAACAATAAATTCACATGAGGTTAACTCAGTCACCCCCTTTTCCATGTTTTTGTTATTTTATGAGAAATTTAAGTTTGAAGACTCTTACCATTTTATGAGTAACCTAAGCCATGCTCTTTCCATTTGGTAAGTTGGACCATTTTATGTCTGATAATTATTGATTAAATTGAGATGCCTAGAAAATTCCAAAAACATTTGAAATAGTTTCAAAACACCTAAATATTTGTAAAAGATATAGAAAATTATAAAAATCATAAAATCATGAAAATTAGCTTAGACTTTCCATGAGAGATAAATCCATGAATTTTTTTAGGGATGGGCCATATTGTTTGTTAAATTTTTTATAGACTACCTTGGTCTTTTTCCTCCCATTTATATGGGAAATACATCATCCTGAGGTCTACACAGACTATGCAGGTATAAATTGGATACATGGGATACCCTAGGTTAGCTCAGTAACATCTTCCTTTCTTTTTGGACTAATTCTTTGCCTTACATATCCTGAGACCCTTAACTATTTCATGAGTAACCAATTATCATTTAGTTTCCCCATCCTTATTGGACTTAAGCCATATATTCTCATCATTTTGTGAGTTCATGTTTTGAGCATTATTTATTTGACTTTGATACACTAATGAACACTCGATTTCATCTTATCCTCTCATTTTTTTGAGATATCATTCTTATTCCAAGCCTTAGATGATGTAAACACTATGAATTCAAAATTTAGTTCATTAGTGGATACTCATCTCTTGAATTTTAGTGTGGTTTTAACCTAAACCATACCCTTGTGCTTGCATGATTTATTTGTGTTGACATTTTTAGGATTGTGAAAATTCATCCCCTCTTTTCTCATGCATTCACCATTTTGTAAAATCATTCCTATTTTCCCATAAATGTTAATAATGTTTTCTTATCATCCATTTATTTTATCCCATATCTTGGGAGAACTACATTTTAGCCTAAAGTTCACATTGGATCTTGTGTCCATGGAACTATGTAGGTAGTGTCCACTTACATGTTTCCTCTAGAGTCATCTTGTCAACCCCTCATTTTCTTATATTCATACCATTTTATTTGTTTTGTTTCATTGTATCCTATAGCCTTAGGGTAATGTTATCATCTTATTTGTGTCATTATTTCCCTATAGACTATGGGCAACTGTTAGTCTTTTGTTCCTATGTTGTCTTAATTTTGTCATTGCTACCTAGCTTAGGGGTCACCTTATCACAAATATTAGAACCCCTATTAGACATGCACAAATAATTCATTTCCTATTTACACTAACATTATGATTAACCATTATTTATATATTATTGTTTGTTTAGTTTTGTTTCTTTTTGTGTGTTTGAAGTACTTTATTTTTTACACTTTTCTTTAATTTACAATGTTTATTTGTTTTTATTATTTTTTTCCCTTTGTTTACTACATGGTTTGCTTGTTTTTTTTATTCATTTTTTATTTTATTTGTCTTTGTTTGTATCTTATTAGGTATTTTATTTATTTTTATTTATTGGTGTTTTATTTGTGTGTTTTATTGTTTATCTTGTTTATTATTGTTTTGTTTGTGTTTATTTAGTCATTTGTTCATGTGTCATTTTATTTTTTTCTACCAAGTTTTTTTATTGGTGTTTTGTTTGTTTTGTTTTTATCTTTTTGTTTGGTTTGTTTGTTTATATCTTTTTATTTATTTTATTTATTTGTTTGTTTTATTTTTAGCCTTTTTATTTCTTGGTTACCATAAGACTAATATATTTTGTTTACACTTAAGTCTTGATTATTCATATCATGTACTTCAATTTTTTATTTTTATATTTAGTCTTACACTTGATTTATTTGTTATAATTACACCTAGGATTTGATTATCCATATCTTATTCCTAAGTTTTTTATATTTACATTTAAATTAAGTTTTCCATGTTTAGGGTATATGTTGACATCCTAATTATTCATAAATATCATCAATAATATCAAAATCTAAATCAAAATTATGCTCACATGGAGTCTATTCTAGAAAAGTAATGGTAGCATCTATCTAATATATCAAAACCAACCAAGTTCCCCAAAACATGCCTAAATCCATGAGTAATAAAAAAGAGCAATAAATAATTTATTATGTGTTTATATAGATGATAATATCTAAATAATCATGCATATGATTCATAAAAAATAATCAAATGATAACCAATGGAACATCTCATAAAATAGACTATCTTTTTGGCCTCCCTTGAGGCCCATTTAAAAAAATGATTTTTCAACCTATATCATGTGTTTGTTCAAACATGTATCTTCAAACTTATATTTAGGATAGGAATGTGTTTTTATCCTTTTCCATCTCATCATAAATATATTTTAATTTTTTTTCATAAGTTACCCTTACCAATCTATCCCATTATGATAAATTTTGTTTTCAACCAATTTAATGATTATAACTGCTTATATGCAAATTATTCTTTTTGCATCCCATGTTAATGATTATAATCACCTATGGGTGATATTTATTTTTCAACCCATGTTAATTATTATAACCACCTATGGGAAAATCATTATTTTTACCAATCCACCTACCCTTCTAAGGCAAATGCATGTATTCTTGATTATAACCACCTTTGGGCAAATCAATTTTTCCCATTTCCCATTCTTGATTATAATTAACTTTGGGTAAATTAGTGTTTTTTAATTTTATAATTGATTATAACTACCTTTGGGCAAATCAGTACCTATTCCACCATCCTACTAGAGCATCTATCTATGTCACTGCTTATAACCACCTTTGGGTAAACTAGTGCCACACACTTTGTTATTAATTATAATCACCTTTGGATAGATCAATGACTCTACCAATATTATTGTTTATAACTACCTTTAGGTAATTTATTAATTCCACCCTCATTACCAACTATATCGTGTAATTTTCTTCATTTTGAGGGAATGTTCGACAATTTTATTTTATTGCCCACTCCCTTGAGGGGTAATCAAGGGCTTATAAATTACCCTTTGGGCCATAAACCATTTATATTAATTAATTTTTCATTATTTTAATATATATTATTGTTCCTATGTCTTGCAATTCTTTTTCATACAAGGTAAACTGTGGACACTTAGTTTTGGCCTCTTTCATGCCTAAACTAGGATTAAGTTTAATTTTTAATAAAATGACATATTTTAAGACTATAAATCACTTGAATTTACTAATTTAATTCATCTAAGGTATTTAATCTCCCAAAAAAATGATGAGGCTAGATTATTTTGTGTATTACCCTATATGCATCACTAACCTAGTTTAGTTCTAACACTAGTCAAACTATGACCTAGTAATTTGACACTTTTGGCCAATCAAGATATTAATTAAAGATATTTAAAATAATTTATAAAATGAAAAAGGCACTAATAAAGACTAATTATCATAAAAAAAATTAATTAACTTGCCTAAACAAAAATTCCAAGTTAAATTATGGAATTTCATTTAGTAAAAAATGATTTTTTAGCCAAATATGAAGTTAAAGGTCAAATGAGCTAATAAAGTGGTTTATTATCTCCAAAATATACAAAAATATCTAAATTTAGTTATCATTATTCACAAATATTTGAACTAAGGTGTCAAGATTTTTTGAGTGCCTTAACCCAACCTAGAGTTAGACTGACTCAACCTAGGTTAATTTAGACTCAACCTAAGTTACAATTTAACCTAACCTCCCTCAAGTTATATTTAGTTATTTGATTCATAAATACAATTTTCCACACCATATGATAATAATATTTTGTGTGTAAGGTTATTCTATATAAATACCTTTTTAAAGCCTTTGAGAGTAGTGTTATAATGCCCAATTTATGCCAAGCTTCATACCAAGACAAAAGTGACTATTGGAGAAATCATACCACTATGGAAGAGCATTGATATAAGACTCAAATTATCATATGTTGATCATGAAAATTCTTATTCCAATAAATAAGCATAAAATTTGAAAAAAGAGGTAAGATTTGTATTGTCTTCATCTCTATTTTGTGACCTTATTTATTATGTTATTCTCTCCTTAGTTTTTAGGAAAGAGTGATTAGTCCTAATGTATTTTTATGCTTGATGTTTTTATCATTTGAACTAAAAAAGGACTAATATACATATTTTTTACTCTTTTAACACCTAATATATGTACATTATCTACATAGTTACATGGACACTAGGTCTAACATGAACTTCAGGCTAAATGTAGTTCTCCTAGGAAATGGGATAGAAGAAAAAAGATGATGAGAAACCATGATTGACTCATAGAGGAAAATAGGAATGAGATTTCAAAATGGTAAATGTGTAAGAAAAGTGGGGGATGACATTAAAAATCATGAAAGCATCAACATAGAAAATAAATTTCACAAGCATAAGAGCATGGTTTAATCTAAACCCACACTATAAGGCAAGAGATGATCATTCACTAATGAACTAAAATGGTAATTCATAGTGTTTACAAAAATTATGGATTTGGATGAGAATGAGATCTTAAAATAGTGAGAGCATTGGCAAAGGTTTCTCTTAAAATGGTAGAGGTTTCTCTTAAAATAGTGAGAGCATTGGAAAAGGTTGCTCATAAAATGGTGAGATTTTTGGCTACGGGTGATCGTAAAATTATGAGAGCATTCAAACAAAAATTGCTTGTAAAATGGAAAGAGTGTTTAAACAAGACTAGCCAAGCTAACCTAAATAAATATTGAGTGTTTCCTACATAGTCCAAATAGACCTCAAGCCATTGTAGTTTCACCTACAATGGTGAAATATGGGGAAAGGTTTCCCATGTTTTGGTGTTTTTAGTATCTCAACTAAATGGAGAATTAAGAGATACAACATGGCCTAACTCACAAAATAGTGAGAGTGTGGCTTGAAAATTCTTTCAAAATGGTGAGAGCTTAGCAAATGGGTTACTGAGCTGACCTTAATTTAAATTGAGAGCTACTTGCATAGTCCCGTAGGACCTCAAGTCACTATAGTTTTGCCTACACAAAGGCATTAGACTAAAAACAAGAAGTTAAAGTAATAGGAAAATGAAGGGAATGGAACAATAATGGAAAGGTGATGAAATTATTCATGGTAAAAGGGTTATTCCTAATTTTACCAAAGGTGGATTTAATTAGAAAACATAGACAAAGGTTAGTGGTACTAATTTTTCCATAGGCAATTATAATTAGTAGCATGAGTAATGAAATAGAATTTAATAACAAATGAAGGATGAAATTACCAAGACCACTATCATATTACTTCAATATAATTGCATTCAAAATTTTGAATCTAAAACAACTAATTGAACTTAATCTATCATCAACCATTAAGCATGCCTAAATTACAAATGAATTAGAATTGAGGCCAAATGGTGCCAAATGGGGTTAGGTAAAAAGAGCTAGTTGTAAATTAGGCTAAGGCATGATGGAATGATATAAGGTATGGTAAAATTAATTGGTATAATGTGTCATAACTTAAATGATCCTTGTATACAATAATTTGAGTCCCTCAAGTGTAAAAACATTTGAGGTGCATTATGTTCATCGGTTCATCATGTTCATCTCCTTTTAGTTTGGCAAGCCTTTATGCTCTAGAACCATAGTTAGTGATAACTACATAAGGCCATAAATAGTTAGGTTGGAAATTTCCTTTCTTATTTGTCTCAACATTGACAATATTAATATTTTATTTTAATATAAGGTCAACAATCTTGAATTATCTATGCTTAACATATTGATTGTATTGGCCACATAATCTATTTTGATAAGCTTTAATGTTATTAAAAGAGACCATGCACTTTCCATCTAGTAGCTCTAGCTCTTTTAAATGAGATACTCTATAGTCCTCATCATTAATGATGTGTTATAGTGAAATATGGAAGAAGGCAACTTGACATCGAGAGGAAGAATGGCCTTAGTTATGTAAATAAAGGAATAGGGTGCGTCTCTTATTGGAGTATGGAATGTGGTACAATAACACTAGAGGGAATTAATGATTTTTAAGTACTAATTATGACTAACATTATTGACAATCTTCTTCATAATATTGATAATGGTTTTGTTAAAATATTTAGCATGGTAATTGCCTTACAAGTAATATGTGGTATAGAAATGTTGCTTAATATGGTATTGGGTACAAAGTCCTTTCACATATTTGTTTTTGAATGATCCACCATTATCAAAAATAATTTTAGAGGGGATTACCATAATGGTAAATGAGATGGTTAAATAGGAATTTAGATATCTAATTACCAGTTATGTAAGTGAGAGGAATGGCTTCTACCCACTTAGTGAAATATTCAGTAGTAGTAAGGACATGTTTATGGGGATCTAAAGATGTATGATTTAGATTTTATATGATGTTGAGTCCCCACATTGAGAATAAACATGGTGTTTTTAGTGGTTTCAACATCTTGGTTGGAGCATGGATTAGATTAACATGCTTCTAACACTTTAATCACATATTCACATATGTAACTACATATATTTCCATAGTTGGATTGTAATAAATAGTATGTATTAATTATTTGGCTAAGATTAATCTACTAGTATGGGACCCACACACTCCTTCATGAACTTCCCTAAATGCTAATTTGAATTCTATTGAAGGTAAATAATGAATCAAAGTTTAATCATAGATTCTATGATATAGGGTTGGTCCAAGTAAATTATAATGAGAGGCTTATGGATGAAGGTTTTTTATTTCATACATGAAAAGTTAGGTGGAATAATTTGGTATTAGAGGTAGGCATATATTATATAATATCAGAGAGACATGGGACCAATAATGTTGCAAACTATCTTGATGATTGACTGTTTGTGTTCCAGTTCTATGAGATGTTCCATAAGAAATTAATAGTCCCTAGCTCTATTTGTAATCTAAATCATAGATCCAATTATGTCTATGGAATCATATATTATTTTATTGGATCAAGGTATTCTTCAAACTGATTGTTGGTATTTTATTGTTTGAGAGTATTGACCATGCCTTTATATGATAACAACTTCTCATCCTTCATCTAGTATTAGTCTGTGACTAGATTGATGATTAGTTTCAAATCACCATACACCAATAAATGTTGTATATTCCATTGTACTACTTGGTAAATCCTTGTAATGAGTTCTTCTTACTCACCCATATTTTTAGTATAGGTAAAACTAATGCAAAAAGACTTGGGAATGAGATCCCCTTGCAATGTGATGAATACTATTCTATCACCTAATCCATGAATTATGAATGAACCATCAAATTACATTTTCCATTTTTCTACCTCAAGAGGTGCTTCTAATTCTATGGTTGTCATGATATCTCCATCTATAAATTTAAATGTAAGAGGTTGGGTATCATGAAGAGGAGATTCATCTTTTAATTGTCATATTTGATCTCAAACGTGCTCAAAATAATGATCCATTTTTCCATGTGACCTTGTAAATATAATTTTGGAAAGTAGATACTTAAGTGTATCTACTTTGGAAATAATAATGGTCTTGTTGTTTGGCATGTAATTACATAATTTTTGGACTGTGAACACCATTGCTAAACATGATATTTTTATCAGTTCATAATTGTGCACACACATGACTAATGTTATACTTAGATAATATATGGCATGATCTCTACCCTATTCATTGTGTTTTTATAAAAGTGTGCCCAACGCATTTTCAATCATTAATAGGTAAATTAATAATGGCTTGTTTGGCATAAGTGGTAATAAAATAGGAGGAATGGCTAGATATTTATTGATATGTTAAAATGATTTACGACACTCTTCATTCCATGACAAATTAATTCCCTTCTTATGTAAGTGCATAAATAGATGGAATTTGTGGGCCAACTATGATATGAAGTTTAGATTGACTAGATCTTTCCCTATAAAGTACAAAGTTGCTTCAAGGTACATGGTGACAACATTTTGGTAATGGCTAGAACTTTGGTTGGATCAACTTCAATACCCTTATGAGAGAAAATGAATCCTTAAAATTATATATAAGTTACACCAAATACACACTTATTAGGATTAAACCTAACTTTATACTCCTGAAGTCTCTCAAAAATTCTTTGAAGTATGGATCGATTCTCATCATGTGTCTTTGATTCTTCTAAGATATTATTGACATAGTCCTTAACAATGTCATTTATAATATCATGGAAAATAACTTACATGGATTGTTGGTATGTGGCTCCTAAATTTTTGAGTCAAAATGGCATCACCTAATAACAAAAGATTTCTCACATGGTGGTGAACATTATCTTGTGTTGACTATCTAGTTATATTCTACTTTAGTTATATCTTGAAAATCCATCCATAAGAGAAAGAATTTCATATCCAGTTGTTGAGTCAATAATCATGTCAGTGTTTGGCAGAGGAAAGTCAAATTTTAGTTAGTATTTGTTAATATCTTAGAAATATGTGTAAATTTTAATACCTCTTAGTTTCTTTCTCACTGGTACAATGTTAGAAATCCATTACAAGTAATTAATCATCTAAATGCATCTTGAATCTAAGAGTTTATCCATCTCTTTCTTTATTAGCACAAAAATATGAGGATGCATCTTTCATACCTTTTATTTAACTAGTTTGACATTAAGATGCACAACAAGATGGTGTACAACCAAGGTGGGGTCCAAACTTAGCATGTCCAAATAAGCCCATGAAAATATGTCAACAAATTCCCTTATAAGGCTTGTAAAGACTTCATGTTCCTCCTTAGTGAAGGACACAATTAATTTGATCCACTTTGGGTCCTCTTGAGACCGAATCTTAACCTAAAAAGTGTCCTCCATAATAATTTTGGAGACATCTTCTAAAATTGTGGGAAAGAAGGTAAATTAGTTGGCAATATCAAAGTCTTATATCTAGACTAGATCATCTAATTCTTATAAGTTAGATGAATCATAATCTCCTAATGTTGTAAAGGCCATGTAACAAATACCTCAGTGAACTCTTGAACATTTTGTGTAAAATCTTGCTACTCTTTGATACTAATTTTAGATCTATAAATAAGCCTTAGACTATTAGTCTCCTATGATTCATGTGAAGAGGGCTAACCATCTCCGTCTAATGGCACCTAAAATAGGTTTTCACCAAAATACTTTCCTTTTTATTTACTTTTACATTGATCTTAAAGTGAATCAAAGAGGTTTTCACTTTTAAACCTCAATATTTGATTTTATTTTTGGTAGAGGAAGCTCACTCACTATCTAAAATAGGTAACAAGATCCAAGCTAATAGAAAGCCTTACTTATGATCTATGACAAGAATGTGATCTCTAAAACCTAGAAAGTAGTAGATTGTCTCATCATTTACAAACTCAAATAATGGAATTTTGGGACTCTTATTGGTCTTAGTCTATCAACTTTAGGTGATAAAGGGTAAGTTTTTAAGGGTGATGAATAGGGTTAATGATACAAATAATATCGGGGTTAAAAAATCATGTTGGCAAGGTCATCATAGATGATATAATCAAACAAACCCTACATCATTGTTGGCATTGTCTTCACTAGTCGATGGTGTTAGAACTTGAATAAGGTAAGTGGGGTCACCCCCAAGTATTTTAAATCTAATACCATCAGATCCTTTATACTTGGTCATTAAAATGGGTTCAATTTTTCCTTGTTGATGCATCCTTAGGCATCTATCTTCATAATATAGGTGATCCATAATCCAGTTAGGAATAGGATACTTTGTGATATGATAATAGTCAGCTAACGCATTAGTATAAATCCATGAATCATCTTCAGCTAAGGGACCTTATTCTAATCCAAAGGCTAGTTTGAAAAAAAAAGGGTTCATTGAGTTGAGATTTTCCCTTGGTCTACCACTCCATGTGATTAGTCTTAGTTTTGGGTCTCCCATAGGCTTTTAGATTCTATGTCAACTTGGTAATATGAAAGGAATCATGGGTATTGTATTCTCTTATACCTTTTTAGATATATAAAAGTGATTGGTAATGTTTGGTAGAGGTGTAAATGAGGTAGAAGCTAGGATATTAGGGTTAATATAATTGGCTTCTATTATTAATTCAATGGATTTAGCTTTCTCATCTTTGTATCCATTAGATTTAGGCATAAGATTTATGCCAAAATGATAATTATAGCTCTTGTACTCAGCCTCAAGATGTTTAAAATATTGGTAAGACTAAAGATCAGCTAGTATAGTCACTTCTATCCTTGAATGGGGAAATTTAATATATTGATGTAACATGGAAGGTATGACCCTAATTTCATGGATCTAAGGTTGGACAAATAATAAATTATAAGATAATTCTAGGTCAAAACATGGCATAGATTTTCATGGGTCAAATGGCCAATGACCATAGGCAAGATGATATTACCTTGTGATCCTCATTCCTCATTATCATGTGCCTTGATTACAATAGTATCTAGTTATAGGTTGGCCATTATTGATCTAAGATGCTTTATCAACTTTAGAGGCACAATGTTGAGGCCTAAACCATTGTCTACAAGGACATGTTTAACTTTATGGTTTGTTATACCAACCTCAATGTATAATATATTATTATGTAGTGGGCCTAAGGATGACATGTCACTTTGGTCAAAGGTAAGATATTGGCCAGGGACCAAGTTTCCTATTATGTCTTGAAATTTATCTAGTGTGATGTCATTGTAAATGAGGGATTGGTTCAGGTACTTATTTAGTATATCTATATGGATGATAGATGTACACATCAAATCCATGATGGATATTTGTGTTGTGTTTTATTTCACTACTCCATAATGTCATAAGTCTTCCCTTCAGTTTTATAAATTGGCTTGTTTTTGATAGGCATAGAGGTATGAATGGGATCATTCATGGAAATTGATTACAATCCTTTGATAGTAATCATGGATCACCAATTATAATTATGCAATCTCAATCTGGTATAGGGATGTGGTATTTATATGGGGAGGTAATATGTATTATAATAGTAATTCTTAGGTGGTTTTGAGCTTGGATGCTAACATAGTTTGAAGAAGAATTATCAGCATAAGAAGGTTGATAGGCACCATTTGGCTGATAGGCATTGTTGGGTATAGGTCTTGGTATATTGGTAGTTGGATAAGGATTAATGGTGATGGTGGTAACATGACCACCTTAGATGTGTCCTACAACATTGTTGTATGTATATGTGACAACATGATGTCCTCCTTGGTTAGTTTGGTTAGTTTTCCATTGGGTTTCACCTTTTTATTATTATTGTTATAGTTGATGTTATTGTTATTGATGTTGTGATGGAGTTATTTGTTGTTGTTGTTACTATTTTTGGTAATGCTACTTATTTTTATGTTGAGTGAATGGATTTTGATATATGCCCAAGTTATGATTGGTCATGAGAGTATGGGTATCTCATCATATCTCTCCATTTTCCAACATATTCTTAATTAGATGCCTTAGCTAAATACATTGACGTATAAAATATCCTTTGGCATGATGGTACTCATAAAATTCATGTTCTTTGTACCAATAATGGAAAGGAATTCCTTCAAGATATGGATTTAGCATAGGCCGACTAATCATATTTTCATAAATCAATTTTTGGAATATGTTGGTTGATTATTTTGTCTATCAGCGTACTGGTAAACAAAATAGGTCTTATCAGCCAAAGCAAGAAGATTAGTCATCCTAATGTGTAAGTTTATCACATCAGAAGGAGACTTCTCTCTCCTCTCATTAAGGGGAGGTTCCCTGTGGATATGCTATGTATATATATATATATATATGAATAGAAAATGGTACTCAAGGGTAGGACCAGACATCCATCTCTCTTTCTTTAGAGATGATGTATACAAAACAAAGGAATAACTCAAGAGAATGACAGACAATGCTCCTCTTCTTTTAGAAGAACTGTTCAGCCAACCACAAGAATACTCCTAGAAATAAAAGTAGAATATGACTGAAGTATGGTAACCAACAAATCAAGACACAATGCAAAGTCTGCACATGAAATACTCAAGAGTGATACACGAAGAGCAATGAAAGCTCACAGTCTTTCCAAAGTTCTTTACATAGCAATGAAAATATAAACACACTGAAGGTAGCTATGGAGGCACAAAGTCTCTCCATGGTTATTAAATCAATGAAACAAATAAGATATCACAGCACAAAGTTTGAAAAATTCCCTTGTTTTCATTAACAAAATATGATAAATAGACTGAGCACAAAGTCTCAATGATGCCTCTCAATTTTCATAGAGTTTTGTTCCTATTATCAAAAAGAAGATCCTGATTAAAATAAAAAAAAAGTCCCTTATATAGCCTTCTCAAGAAGGACTTGGGAACAAATAATACATCAATTTGCATTGAAATCTATTAAGGAGACACGTTGTAACTTAGGGGCACTTTTCCCATTTTATTTTATCAATGCAAGGAAATAAGTCATGCTTATTGAAAGTTTGTAACTTCCAATGTTCCACCTAGCAATCTGATCTTATCTTCATCGTTCCTCCTTGTCTGGCTAATTGAATTGGGTCTTAGATTTAACTTGTTGTTATGTTTCTTCCCCTCATTCTACTGGTCTTGGCCTTGAAAATTGTGAATGTATTTTGTCTTATGGATCAAAGGATCAATGGCTATTTTATTGTCTCTTAAATTGACATTTACATGCCCATCACTGTGTTTCCAATGGCTAGTTGACTATGTTGAATTTGACGTGTTTAGGCGTGTCATCCCTTGGTCTTCTTTTATCTTTCCACTTGGCACTTTTCCAAACTAGACTTTGCCCTTTTGGGCCCTGAGAAATGATCCATCAGCTTCGTTTGTTGGCTCTTCACAAATTTCCCCCGAGCTTTCCTTTGAACATTCCCGCAGACATTTTCCCTGGGGAAAATTCCTACGGGGAAAAAGTCTAGGTGAAATTCCCCAGGGAAAATGTTCAGGTGAAATTCATTCTACCAAGTCTTTAAACAAGTCAAAGTGTCCTCCACAAGGGCACTTGTCCTTCAAAAAAGTTCACTTAACATTAAACTATCCCTTTGAACTGTTTAAAGTTGAAAAAATGTTGAAAATCGATTCTTTTGACTGAAAAACCACCTATAAGAGTCTGTAGATTTTCTGAGTAGCTCTGAAAATGAGAAATCTGAATACTTAAGACAAATTTTGAAAATGGAAGATATTATTTTGGTCTGTAGAACCAAAATAATTCAAATGTTGTTCCAAAAATGACTGTTATTTTTAGGAGACAACAGAATACCCAATAGGCTCCTTAAGGCCACTAAATTATTTATAAATGGGTGGTCTTTTCTTTGGAAGAGGGGCTTGTAATTGGGTTTGATTTTATGATTATTATTTTTATATGCTTTAGATGAATGTATGGACATGGTGGTTGTCGAATGGGCAGATGTAAATGGATAGGTATTGTTTTCACCATTTGTACATGGCATAATTCAGTGACCCTATTGACAATATCATTTGTTATGGTTTTAGGACTTTGGTCTTTCATTATTGTTGGTCAGAGGTGGTGTTGAAGCAAGTATTTAAATACGATTCTAGTTGTGGTTATGGCTTTAGTTCTAGTTCTATTGGCCTTTATGTTGATTTTGGATTTGGTTAGAAGAAGATAACTTGATGATCCCTTTGTTGACAAGGGATTTCTCAATCTATATTCCTTTCTCGATAATTTATTTAAACATGTGAGCACATTGTATCTCAATATGGTAAGATATTTCACTATGTAGGCTCTTAGTAAATATCATGGCCAATTACTTGTCTAGAAAATTATGAGTGAATCGACTTGCCAGTGCTCTTCACCATTACAAGTAAGTAGCAAATCTTTCACTATTCTTCTATTTTACTCATCCTAAGTCCACAAGTATAATATAGTGTTTGATATTATGTGATAAATGTTGTAAAAACTTATTAAAAATATCATCAAAGTTAGGTATATGATTCTTTGGCAATTTCAAAATCCATTCTAAGGCTTGTTTGATAAGACTTATTAAAAAGAGCATAAGTATATGTCACTATATGCCACTAGTTGTAAAAAATAAAGAATTATTTTAGATGCTCTTGGGGTCATCTTTTCCCTTGTATTTGTTAAATTTAGGTGTATCATAACTTGATAAAAATGGTATTTAAAGATAATATATATTAAATGGATATGACTATATTTCATCTAGTTTGGACTTCTTTGTTTGTTTTTTAGTTTCAATAGATTGAATTACATCCTTTATTTATTGAAACTCTTGGAATAGTAAGTTGGATAGAGTGGCCTATTGTTGTTGGGGTTGCATGGTCAAATGTTGATTACTTTGACTAGGGTATGAAGCAATGAAATACAATGATGTGTTAGTTAGATTGGTGAAATGAATAGGTATAAGTATTTGTGTGTTGGGATTGTATTGTTGATATAGAAGAAATTATTATTAGAAAATATTATAGCTAGGATTGGATACATATCCTTGGTTAGAAAATTATGTCTATGGTAATGACATTTGGCTAGGTGAGATATGTTATTATTATAAGGTTTGGGTGGGAACTTGATGTCTACCCATTGAACCTTATTGTATAAATGGAACACACTATTGACTAAATCCTTACTATTGGAGGTGTTGTAAATTAGATCCTTATTTTATGTGTGATACCCATTGGTTTAAAAGTAACTATTTGCTAATACCTAATACTCAATGTTATTATAACCTTGTTATTGGTTAAAAACCTTTTATTAGTTAGGCACTTGTTGAGGGTTTGACATTTATTATTGTTAACCAAATGACATGTTATGATTAATTAAAACACATTATGGATTAGGAAACATTTTTTTATTTTTGAGTTATATTGGTCTATGCTTGTTTTGAAATAACATTTATTACCCCTCGTTGAGGTGGCATAGTGTTCTACACTTATTTAAGCTATTGGGCTGTTGTTTTTGGATCATTGCCCCTCATTGTGCACTTGAGGAAGCAACTATTTAAGGAGTGGAAGTTACTTATTGCATTTAGGAGATAAGTATACCTATCACCTATTATTTCAATCCACTCTAATTGTTAGTTGGAAGAATCTAGTGTGTGTTTATCGGTGGCATAATAAACTTATTTTGGTTTAAATTAAAGTGCACTTCATGCTATCCATGATGTTTTAAGTTAGGTCTTCCATTTGAGCAATAATTTCTTCTATAGAATATGGGACATTATACATGTCCCCTACCACCATGATTTGGACAAATGGGTTTATTTTTTGGTTTGTATAGCCCAAAGAATCTATTTATGTCCCTATTGAAGGAGCTAACTCTATAAGTGGTGTGCTTGAAATAACCATTGCATTAAAATTGTGAGCTAAGTTAAGGTAATTTTGGTATGATTATTGTACCTATTACAATTGATGATGTATAGGACCTTTCCCTTTTACAAGTGAACTTTGGCTCTGTTGAGGTATTTTTTGATGCTTAAAATTGCATTGTTTCCAACACCAACAATGGGAAGTTTCAGGAATGTGGGACTTGTGACCTGAAATGACCTCCAGATTTTAAAGAAGCTAGCTCTTCTTTATCTCAAAAGTATTGTGAGAAAAGGGATAGAAATTAAATAGAAACACCAATGTAATGAAATAAAATTTAACTATGGTGATGTGCCTGAGTTTAATTCATCCTTTCATACTAAGCATAGTGAAGCTATATTTAGGATTCAATTACATTAAAGAGAAAACACTGCATGATCAATGTAAAAGATGAAAATAATAGAATCAAAGGCTCCCAACTTAGACTATTTTTGCAGTAACAAAAAAAATATGAACAAAGGCACATAACTCAATCTTCTTATTAATTTTCTAGTCACATAAAAGGCATAGATACATGCACAGTTATATAAACTTTATAAATAAAGAAAATAGAACAAAGGCAAATGATATTACTGGCCACAGCAAGAAAGTCTAAAACTTATTGATAATAATCTCTTATAGAAAATTCTCTCTCTCTTCTGATGATGATATCTTCTCCTGATCTGCACCCATATTTATAACATCAAACTAGCTCAATATTTCCCACATGTTCCCTTCCCAATGGTTTAACTAAACTCTAACTTAACTGGAAGTGTCTAAAAGAAGATATTTCTTAGATTTAAAATTTTTAGTCTCCCTACAAGTTCATTGGCTGAATTAGATACATGTGACGCTTCCCACTGTGAAATAGGTGAGGACACTTAGCATCTTTCACTTGCCTTACTTGAAAACTACCTCATTATTTAGGAGGCACCAGAAAATGACACTTGGAAGCTTTCACGGCACTTACAGAAAACACATGACACTTTCCACTACTTTTACTCTTTACTATGTCTTTGTATCGGGAGTGCTCCGTCTTTGACATTTGTCACAGTCTGCTACTATGAAACTTTATCAAATTAAAAAAAATGGGACCCAAAACACTTCTTAATTGAGCAACTTCAAAATGGAAATGAAGATAGGTGGAACTTTCCACTAATATTTAACAAGTGACACGTGGTTGCTTCCACTCGTCTATAAAAGCTTTTAGATACTTTTTTATGGTCTTATGGAAGGTGACACATGTTGGTCTCTATGGGGATCTAACTATACTATAGAAACATTCAAGACTCATTTTAGATTCACATAGATAATTACACCTGATGGATTCCACCTACTTTAGAAACAAAACTTGGGCCCCACCATAGTCTTTACTCAATAATAAAACAAAATGAAGAAACTGTGGATGTCGACACTTGGCAGATTTCACTAATTTTAGCTAGGGACATGTGGTAGCTTCTATTGCTTTTATAAAAACATATTAAAACCTTCCATAGTTGCCACTTTTCACCTTCCACTTTACTCTAAGAGAATATTATTGAAATAAGCTTTTGAAATGCATAAGAAACATGAAATGTGGATGCCAACACTTGTCACGCTCCACTAAGTTATGGCGGGACACATGGTGACGTTTCACTACTTTCAAACACAAATTAAAATGTGTCCCAGAAAATGACACTTGGTAGCTTCCACTCAAGTTTGATACTTAGAAAAAATTTAGGAAAAAACTTGTGCTTGCACTCTATGTCAAAAACTTCACCGGTTCAAAATTGTAATGCGTAGGGACAAAACTTAGAGTGCATAACTAAAACTCAAAAATAAAATGTAGAGTATTTTACTCTATATTTCTTGGCAACCCCAAGGACTTTTGAGCCTACTCAAAAAATAATCCACAATCTCTCACATATAAAAACATGGCAAAAATCACAACTTTAGTAAGGCCACCTAATAAGCAGTCCATTCAGCATCAGATAGTCCCTATTTATTTTGCAATTCTTGGAAGGATAAATCAAGGTTGATGATGTCCTTGTGCAAAAAACTCTACAAAATATGAACCATAGCCTTCAATTGGAATTCAAGCTGGGACATGGGGATCAAGATAGCTTCCACTTCTGGCACTGATGAATCATTTGTTAAACCCTAGAAAACTAACTGATCATTTTGCTTGGCTAACAACAAAGGTTTAATCTCATCAACCATTAACATAGTGTTGCTATCAGGAAAAGGGGAGGGAAGACCCAATTACACCAGATCTTCAATATTCTACTTCATGTCTTTTATTCCCTCTTTCACCACATCTAGAAGCTCTTTGCAACTAATTGCTATGGAGTTGCAATTAAGAACTTTGTTCACCCTTTTTGTAGTAATCATTATGTCACTAATCCCTATAGCTAATAAAGTTCCATCAGTTGCATCAAATAGCTTTTACAACAACATTTGAGAATAAAACACTCCCAAAGAGAGTGGATAGAGTGGCTTTAACTGAAGTCTCTACCTTTTTGCACAATATCTATGCATTTAGTAGGAAAGTTAGAGAGGGTCTAAGCTGAGTAATCTCCTCAGAGATTCTTTTCCATATTGATACATATAGCTCCTTGACCAGGTTCAAAACTCTTGCATTCTTTGGCCTATTAACCAACTCAAGTGTTAATTATTTTGTTATTTGTTGTTCTGCTTGAAGTTGGGCCTATATGGCAGCGGTATTATTTTTCTCATTCAATAGCTTCTACTAGAACTGAGTGACCTTTTACAAGTTTTCCTCACATTTTTCCTATAATGTTGCCTTTTCCTACCTTAGCGCTATCATTACAGCTTTGTCTTGTGTCAGCTCTTCTTTCAAAGAAGCATTTTGGGCTTGAATAGCTTGGTGAGTCTGAAAAGAAATAGTATCTTACAACTATTTGTTGAGACTCTCTATTTCATTATTATTAGTTTTGATTTCTATAGCCAAAATGTTATAGTTTGCCTTCTCTTAAGCTAAATCAACCTCCATCTTTTGTAGCTTCTTTGATACTTTCAAATAATCAGTAGCTATAGTAGAAGTGGATTCATTCAGCAGCTCAACCCTATCTTGTGGTCTAAAAAGTGACATATCCATAGCCACTGCATTCATTGTATAATCTTTAGGCTGCATCTACTCATTTGGCTTGACTACATTAGGTGACAAATGGGTCACCATTAGTTGCTATTATATTGGGTCAAATTGTGACCTCATATGTGGTGTAGCTAGAGATTTATTATCTTTCATTCTCTTTTTCTCCATCTGGGCTTCCCTATCCTTCTTAGTAGTGTCTGCTTGAGTTTGGAAGGTAGAGGGAGAGGCAATATGCCCACCCAAAAAAGGATAACCCTATGGCAAGACATAGAAAATAGCTAAATGTTGGCTAGGGGGAATTTGAGGAGGTATTCTCTTTGGGACAAAGGGGGAAAAGTGAGGCAATGATGTATCTTGAGTAGTAATGGGTGGGGAAAATTGGGAAATTGGCACATCAGAGGTGGCAGGGGATATCATTTAGCCAGTTGGGATTGCCACCCCTATAGAAGAAGAAAGAGACTGAGAAGAAGGAGAAACAACATTTACCTAAGGAGAAACTAATGTACTCAATGGTTGGTGTTATGAGGATTCTATCTCCTCCTTTGAATTAGGCTAAAGTTTCATCATCTTATGTTTCCTTGGCATTTCTTCTTCTTGCTGTGCTTCCTTCTCTTCAATGTTTACCACTACTGCTAGTGGTGATTGTACAAAATTGGGAACCCCAAAGGCTGACACTAATGGAGAAGCAATGGTTGGTGAGGATAACACACTCTTTTTTTTCAATGGAACTGAGAGATTGGGGCCAAATAGTCATAGCGACTGTAGTTGAGGTTTGTCCTGGGCCTACACTATATGACTAGATTTTGCTCTGGCTTCTGACTCTCCACCTTGTGTCTATAGTTTACTTGTATCAAGGCTAGAGACAAGAGATAGATGACATTCATCCTATATTTCCTCCCATTTCTCATCTAAATCTATACTACCAAAAGAGTGAGTTGTCTCACAAATCTCCTACCTATACTTCCAATAGGCTTATATTTTCTCAAGTTTCCAATCTTTATTATTCAATGCCCTTCTTAAACTATAAGTCATTCTAATTTTAGGGTCAAAATACTTTCTCTTATCATAAAATGTCTCCCATGTCCTGGCCTCCTCTAAGGGCAAATTTGTCAATTCTACAAATAAATCAGGAATATCTTCCTGAGGGTTTCTTCTATTTTCCCAAAAGGGATGGCCCTCATGCACAATTTTAGCAATGACCTTGTTATTCTTGACCCATGTGGTTATGAAACTTCTTGGGTCATATCCCCATTTATATTCAATAAGAAACAAGCCCAAAAAAGCTAACTTTCTCAACAACATGTGCTCAACATCTCTGACCTCTAGGGCCATGTTGTTTGTTACCCATGGAATATCATACATTTTCTTCTTCTTCTTCCTAGTGCCATATTCATTATCAACCGTAGACACTTTCTGGGTGACCTCTAAGAATGCTAACCTAGGGGTCAAAATCTTAGGTAGCAACACTGGTTCTCCATTAAAACCATGGACCCTAATGATAGTATGATGGGACCCAAAAAAGTAATCACAAGGAATAGTGTAATTTGTCATGAGGCCTTTGACACTTGTAGTTAATCTATGTTTAACAAGCTCTAGGATCAAATGAAAAAAAGTAGGGGCAATAAAAATTTCTCAAAATTCATATGGCTCAATGCTTTAGAGAACATATGTGTCCATGTAGACACAGGAATGGTCCTATTATGACCAAAACTTGGGTCATACATATTCAGATGCATGTATTGGGAAAAGATGCCAGAGTTTTGATACAACATGAGGTGAAACATATAAGAAGAATACTTGAAAACCCATTTATATTTGAAATGGGTGAGTTGATGAACCATTGAATAGGCAATCTATTCTGAGAAATCTAGCTAATACTCTTGAGTCTTGGCTACAATTTTTAACCTCAAGAGAATGGCCATTTATTCTTCATAGACAGTTATATCCTCTTTCATTCCAAAAATGAATGCCATCATGGAAAGTTCCTCTTGAATGGCCTATGAAAATTTTAACCTTCCTGTTGGTAGCACTGACATAGTGGTATCATCATCCCCTAATTGCAATTTTGATTTCAAAAACCTCAATTGATTATTGATGTTTGCCCACATTTTCTGCATTTTTAGCAATGGTGGGAAATGTGGCTATCTTGTCATGATACAGGGCCAACATGTCTCTGATGGCCTTTGGTGTAATTTACACCATGAATTAACCCTATTGTATGGTATTTAAGGGTGCATGAAATAATTTGGTGCATATTTCAACCAAGTCAAGGCACGGATGTACACCTGGGACAATGAATTGTGTCAGTTGGGAAGTCCATATCCTCATTGTGAATGTTTCATATTGTCCATCCTTGGCCCTTTGGATAAATCTTTGGTGTGCCCCTTCCCTCAGAGCTTTACCATACTTTTGAAGGGTTGGGTCTTTGATTCCATCTGCAAAATCCTTCACCTTTGCTAGGTCATTTGCATAACCAACCTCGGGGACTCTAGTCCATGGATAGGTCTTTAAGGGTTGTGTAGGGGCCAAAGCATATGATTTTCTAGTGAGAATCTTATCAATGAATTCATAAATCCTAGACCCCTATTGTGAAGACTATGCTCCCTCCATATCTATATCTATACTTGGAATTAGTGAACTATGTAACGAGTATGGAAGCTTTGCAATAGGGAAGGCACTTTCACTAAGTAGGTTTTGCTATGAATTGAAATTTTATAGATAATAGGGATTTTTCTAGCAGACGTAGGAATGTTTGAGACACTGTTAAGCCTTAACTCTTGTTATTTGGGTATTTAATGACCCATCAAGTCTCAAAAATGGCATTAAAATTGGATAACTAAAACTAAATCTTATTAAATCTTCATGGGACAACGAGTCAGACACGTCATAGAAGTGGCTACATAAAGGTACCTTGGGGAATTTAAGGATTTGAGAGAGAATTAATGAATGCATGAGTTTTCAAAAAAATTAAAAGACTCTGAGTTGTGGCCACATGTTCAAAGAACACTTATTAAAAGAAAGAGTGGGAAAGAAAAATGGGAAAATAGAGCAACAAGGAAAGGGAAACTATCTACTATAATATAGCTAACTAGGTATATTTGCTTCCCTCTTGGATGAAAGGGAAAATTCTTGAAGTCTCCTTCATGGCAAGGAGACTTATGGTGCCAAAAAAGTGTTTGAATGGGATGGAGCTCTGGTGACTTACTCTTTTTGCTTGCCACCTTGATTGGCCTACATTTGAGTAGATCAGAGTCAAACATGCTTCCAACATATACGTACTCTTCTTGTTCTTGGAAGTTTGCCAAATGATGGTTCTTCATCCTAGTGTGTCTCATCAATAAATTGATTGTTGTTGGCTCATCGCCATAAGCCCTTTGATATACATCATTGATTAGCTTATCCCCTTCTACCTCATGCTTGGGTTCCATTGCATGGTCATCCTCCTTAATGACTTTAAAAATATCATCTTCAGATTCACCAACCTCTTAAAAGTATAAGCCTAAAATCTTGCAACAATTTTGCATATTTATTTGAGTCTTAATGCTTTCTTGTCCATCCACAATCAGCTCATAGCCTCCTTGAATAATAGTATAACCTACCCTAATGACTTCAAACAAGTTATTCAAAACATGATCAAGGAAGTGTCCATGCTCCTCCATGACATCTTGAAAAGTGAGAAAAAGGTCAAAAATTATCTCTTCCTCATCAAAGATAGAGGCAAAAGCTTGTGACTTTTCCTCTTATTCATCAAAGGGTGTACCTATGGTGATCTCCTTCTCATCTGCACTCATGAAATCTCCCTGACCAGCCATCAATTGAGCACACTCCTCTTTACTTGCTTCCTCCAAAAAAGGTTCCTCTTTGAGAAGGGATGAAGTGAAAGGCTGATGGTTATACATATGTGGGAGAGGAGGCAATCCTTGAGATAAAATTTAATGATTCTCCTCTTTCTATTTGGCCATCACATCATCTATATCAGATGTGACTTGATAGCTCTCCAAGAGGGGTGTAGATGGAGTGTGTTCAAATGTAGGGTCTTCTTCTTGATCATCACCATGAGTAAGAGTAGTCTTGACTTCTGCAAGGCTTTAAATAAAACTTTTCTCCTCCTCCTTTTTTCCCCATGATTCCATTATTTGTTTCCAACTCATGACCTTGGGATTAAAACTTTTCCCTTGGGAAGAGGCAGCAAATTTATCTTCTTCAAGGTCCTGAGTTGGTTCATGATTTTCCCTCTTCCAACTTAGAATATGGACATCATATTGAGAGACTTGAGGATTGGTAGAAGAGGTATCTTTTGGAGTAGGCTCCCTTTTAAGGTCTGAAAACTCTATCTCTCTTTCACTAAGTAATCTCACCTTTGCCTCTACTTCCTCAATTTGCTTAGATAGATTTGCTAAATATTTTTTCTTGGAGCTCATAGGGATCATCATAGAAGTGGGGAGTGCATGAAGGCTTCCATGAAAAATAATAAGCTTCTTAAGGAAGGGTGAGAGGGAATTGAAAGGGACTAGCCTCATTTTATACCTCACACTCTTGGACAATGTCTTTCTCCTCCTTGCGATTCCATGACCCAACGACTTTACTCTAGCTCATGATATTAGGATTGGAAATCTCCTTTTGGGGGGATGAGGTTGTAAGGTGAGGGGGAATGAGGGTTTGGATTCCACATCCCTTGCTACCAACATAGACTGCTACATTTGAAGATTTGTCAATTTAATTTGTTTATCAAGATTGGCATTAAATGCCAAATTTACTATTTCAAAACTTTCCTCAACATGATTGGGGAAAGGGCCTTGACAGGCTCGACTTGGCTCATGAGCAAGGGCTGCATATGTCTGATATGAAACTTGGGGTAGTGGATATGCAGGTTGATAGACTTGGTAAGGCTACCCCTCATGAATACTTAGCTTCTCTTCTAAAGATGCAATCAAGCCACTCACATCCAACATCTCATTTGTAAGCCTTTGCCAATTGGCTCTTTTAATGGGAGTCTATTCACTCTTAACCAGATCTAGTGCATTTCTCACTTGATGGATGACATGATTAGGGATTTCTCGGCTGCATCCCCTTCTAGTGCTAAGCTCTACTACATACTTTTCATATCCCAACAGTGCTTGTTTGAAGGTGGAAATAGGTCGATTGGCAAAGAGATTAGGTTGAGTATGAGACGTGACATATTGGGAAGACTAGGCATAAGACTGATATAGCTCATGACAAGGTTGAGACTGGTCATATTGGACCTATGAAGGGTAAAACCCATAACTTTATGCATCTTTATTGCTTAAGGCTATTCCACAAACAACTTGAGCTTGATCAAAAATATATGAAGGAGCATAAGACCCATGGTTCTAAGTAAAAAAATTATACATACCAAATGGTGATTTCTTGATTGCACTAGGACTACTTAATCAGTTGATTTAACTCAAAGTCACCATTGGTGTTGATAAAATAAAAACTCCAAAGGCTGGTTGGCCGAAGAACACACCAAAAATTCTTCAACTCTTTAAAAAATTGGTCTCACTGGGTGTACCAAAAATTGTTGATTTGCAACAACAACAATGGGAAATTTTAGGAATGTGGGACTTGTGACCTGAAATGACCTCTAGATTTTAAAAAAGTTGGCTCTTCTTTATCTCAAAAGTAATATGAGAAAATAGATAGAAATTAAACAAAAACACCAATGCAATGAAATAAAATTTAACTATGGTGATGCACCTAAGTTTAATTCATCCTTTAATACTAAGTACAGTGAAGTTATATTTAGGATTCAATTACATTAAAGAGCAAACAATGCATGATTAATGTAAAAGATGAAAACAATAGAATCAAAAGCTCATAACTTAGACTATTTTTGTAGTAACACAAAAATATCAACAAAGGCATATAACTCAGTCTTCTTATAAATTTTATAGTCACATAAAAGGCACAAATACATGCATAGTTATACAAAATTTCTAAATCAAGAAAATAGAGCAAAGGCAAATGATTTAACTGGCCACAGCAAGAAAGTCAAAAACTTCTTGATAACAATCTCTTGCAAAAAATTCTCTCTCTCTTTTGATGATGATATCTTCTCCTAATTTTCACCCATATTTATAACATCAGATTAGCTCAAGATTGTCCACACATTCCCTTCCCAATAGTCTAACTAAACTCTAACTTAACTAAAAGTGTCTAACATAATATATTTCTTGGATTTGAAATGTTGTCTCCCTACAATTTCATTGGTTGAATTATTATGTGATGCTTCCCACTATGAAATAGGTGAGGACACTTGGCAACTTCCACTTGCCTTACTTGAAAACTACCTCATTATTTAGGAGGCACCAAAAAATGACACTTGGTAGCTTCCATAATACTTAAAAAAAAGACATGACACTTTCTGCTACTTTTACTCTTTACTGTGTCTTTGTATCATGAGTGCTTCATCTTTGACATCTATCACAATCCACTACTTTGAAACTTTATCGACTTATAGAAAATGGGACCCACAACACTTCTTGCCTGAGTAGCTTCAAAATGGGAATAGAGACAGGTGGCACTTTCTGTTGATCTTTAACAAGTGACATGTGGCTGCTTCCACTCATTTATAAAAGCTTTTAGATACTTTTTTATGGTCTTGTGGAATGTGACACGTGTTGGTCCCTACAGGGCTCTAGCTATACTATAGAAACATTCAAGATTCATTTTAGATTCACATGAATGATTACACCTAGTGGCTTCTACTTACTTTAGAAACAAAACCCAAGGCCCACCACAGTCTTTACTCAATAATGAAATAAAATGAAGAAACTATGGATGTCGACACTTGGTAGCTTCTACTACTTTTAGCTAGGGACACGTGGTGGCTTCCACTAATTTTAGAAAAACATATTGAAACCTTCCACAATTTCCACTTGGTGCCTTCCACTTTACTCTAAGAGAAGCTTATTGAAATAAGCTTTTGAAATGCATAAGAAACATGAAACGGAAATGCTGACACTTGTCACACTCTACTGGGTTATAATGGGACACATGGCAACATTCCAATGCTTTTAGACACAAATTAAAATGTGTCCCAGAAGATGACACTTGGCAGCTTCTACTCAACTTTGATACTTAGACAAAATTTAGGCAAAAACTTGCACCTGCGCTCTGTGTCAAAAACTTCACCGCCTCGAAACTAAAATGCACAGGGACAAAAATTATAGCACACAATTGAAACTCAAAAATAAAATGTAGAGTATTTTATTCTACAGTATTTAAACTAAATTTTGATTATAACTAGTTGATGCCTATTTAAACTATTGGTTTTAACAAAAATTTGGCCCCTACTTCTACTACATTGACTAGAATTTTGTCTTTATTATCTAAAAATTGGTGATAAAATAAGTATGGATTGTAACTTGTCTATGTGGTCATAGTTACATAGTAGGAATCTTATTTTTTGATTTTTTTGGCAATAGGCATCACTTAAGCAAGGTATTATGTCATTTTTTCTTGTTTTTGGCATGGATATGATGATGAACTCACCAAATATTACACTAGTGGATCATGTCTTTGGTCTTCATATAGAATATTATAAGATGGATAAGGATCTATCTCATGTGTTATATCACCACCATATGACTCTTGAACAAAAGGGTCACTAGTAACAAAGTTATCATAATCTGGATTGTACATAGTCTTACTACATTTATAATGAGCATGTTTTGATCTATGACTAGGTCCCTTGAAAACAAAAGGTATAAAATGGAAAACAACTAAGGTTTGAAATAAATAACCTTTAAATCTATAAAAGAGGTCCAATGGGTCAAATAACTAAACTAGGTCTAAGGCAAAGGTGAAATAAAAACATGAAAGTAGTCTAATAAAGGTACTGAATTTCCCAAAGGTAGTTATAATTAGTGACAAAGGTGACACAAAATCTTGAAATCAATCTATGGCTAAGGTAATGATTTTACCAAAGGTACTTATAATTAGTGATAAATGTATCAAGACAAGGTAGAACAATCATGAACTAAATAAAAACTACAATAATAATTTGACATGGGATTAGATAGACTTAAAAACAAATTTTGATCTAAACAAGAACTCTAAAACAATCTAAACTAAGTCAACTGGCTTAGATAAACTTGGTAAATGGCTTAGAAAACACTTGATAATTGGCTCATAAAATACTTTTTGACAATGTAACTAGTACCTATTATAACTCAATACAAAAAACTCCTAAACAAGGCACATGGTAACAAATTTGGCACAAAGGATGATAGAATAAAGACACACTACAATAAATAATTGCTAAGTCTAGGCAAGGGGTATTTATATCAAATAAGAAATCAGTCCAAGTATCACAATACAAACATAAAAGGTAGACTACCTAATCCCAAATTAGACAAGGCTTTGGCATTAACTTGATTAGTTTAGGACTTGTACTTTAAAATATTGAATTTTAAATTTAAAGCAAAAGATTCAAATTTTCTAATGCAAGTAAGCTAGACCAAAATAGGCAATGTAATTGTGCATTTGAAATAAAAGGTATAAAATGTTTTGAAACTTGGTTTCAAATGAGGCAAGTGTTTTAGAACAATTTAGGCAGCGTAAAAATGCTCTTTCAAATAAATGGTCTAATAATGGTTTTAGACAAAAATCCAAGGCAAATGTTTGAAAAAAAAATGAGCAACATAACAACACCCCATTAAATAAGTGATCCACATAGATGTTTTTGGAATAAAACTCTAAGGAAAATATGTGACAAAAAAATGGGCAAAGTAACACCTCTTAGGTTAAAATGGTGTGAAAACATTTAATGATTTTAACTCATTTTGAATTTGTAATATAAATAAAAAAATTTAGTCTCAAACATACATGTAAATAAAATAAAATAGAAATAACACTAATGGATCATCCTATCCCTAAAAATTACAATGTGTGTGTAGCTTATTCCAAAGTTTCCACCAATATACAAATGATCTACATAAATGAATAATTAATCCAAAAATTTAAAAATAAGTGTAGATAGAGTTTTTAAGACTCCTTTTATCTCTCAAGCATTGATACATGGCATGAACTTAGAGTGCAAAGCACTTGACATTTGGCAAGATATTCCATGGAAAGTGGGGTTAATTAAAATCTATAAGTTTTGAAATGTACTAAATGATCCCAAATGTGGCTAACACAAGGTCACATCATGTCAATTGGGTTAAAAATCACTAAATTACTATGTAAATGTCTAGTCCTTTGCATGATAATTTCAGCCATGTAATGCTTAGTGAAGTCCAATGTTTATCATGAATTAACCTAAGTTTTTGTTATGATTAGAAGGCTAATCATTCATCCGATGGAAATCCTAATATCACATGCCCAATTTATATAACCCACCATAGAATGGTGTTGGTATGATGATGGAAGATGAAATCTCATGTTAATGCACCCCTAAAGAACCTATGAGGAGGTGATGAACTCCCACCCATAAGACAAACACAAGAAAATAAATAAATTAAAATTGAAAATATTGTATAGGTCTTTTTTGGGTCACCCAAGTCAATTGAAGTTTGGGGAGAGCATACATGATATTATTTCTATTTTAGGCTAAACAAACAATGTAATAAATAAAACACTTTTGGTCACCTGAGTTCCCTATAGGGTATGAGGAGAGAGCATACATACAAAGTTTTTTGTTTGAAACAAATAAAGAATTCAATATAGGATCTTTGAAACTAGCTAAAGAACAAACAAAAAGAGAAAATATCTTTAAGAGCTCTAAACTAAAGTTGATATTCTTTTTAAAATCACTGACTTAGATATGAATGAATTTTTAACTCCTTGCCCCTATTTTCTCTTGTAAAATTGAAATTCTAAAAAGACAAGTTTGGTTAGGTTAATTTAAATCACTAAAATGAAAGTGTATGTGATACTTAGAAGTGTTTAGATCTATCTTTATCCACCTTGGTTCTTGAAAAAAATTTAGGGGGTTATCTTTTCTTTAATCCAAAAATTAAATTAATAAATAACATTCCATTTTTATCTCTCATGTTCTAAAAACACAGAGTGAAGAAATTGTTTCTACAATAAAACAAATCTATTGATTCCAATAGAGTCATTGTTTTCCCTATGAAAATAAATTGATAGAAATTATTTTTGGAAAAGTCACTATTAGACAGTGGTGAATTCACCAATTCGGCCTACTAAAGTCACCAAATATATCCCAAAAATAGGCAAAGTCATCAAAATAATTTGTAAATATACCTATTGAAGACACTATTTAGTAGGGTTAATGTCATCATTTTAGTTTGGTGATGTTGCCATTACACAGGTTGAAGTCACTATTTCAAAATTTTTGTTTCTACATAATAAAATATCACAAATAGAGGATAGAGATGGATGAGTCACCATTACATAGGGTGAAGTAATATATTACAAACATAATAGAATGATGGGATTTTTTAGCACAAAACCCTAAAATTGAAGAATTAAATTCTCTTTTAAAGAAATCTAAAGGTTCCACATCATTCTTCTTATCCATACAGGATTCTTGGTCCCATCAGGTGTGCCATTATGTATTTTATGAGTTTAAAGAGCACACAAATGTTGATTAGTTCTTTGTTAGTGAAGATCAATAAAATCCAAATATAAAAATATAATGAAATTAAACACTCTTGCATAGGAACTAGGGGGAACATAACATAATGGACACGACTGTTAGGTTGTGAATCTAAAAGATTCACTGTATGCAAACATGGAGGAGGTTGTTGAGGTGCAAGGCAACCGACATTGATTAGGCCAACTGACGTCAGTTGTATTCAGAGCACAGGGCTGCCGACATCAGTGAGGGATTGGCCGATGTTGGTCATCTCCAGGCAAACAAGGACCGACGTCGGTCCCCTGTGCCATTCCAAAACTGCTAGTTCACAAACAATTTGTTAACAAACTAGTTGTTTGCATGTTAAAAGGCTAATTTTAGTCTTGAGCTAAAAATCTAATTATTTTAATTGGATGTCTAATTATTGTTTGCATGAGATCTATTTAAGAGACTCATGAGCTGTATTGTAAAGTGTGCTAGTTAGAGTTGAGCTTGGTTATCTCCTTCAGTGTGAAGAGAGCAAGGGTAGCTCCTCCTAGTTCCACAGGAGTGCTATAGAGGAAGGCAAGGTAAATCCTTCCAATTGTAAGATCATTTGATTTGCAGGTTGTTGCAAGTTCATGGGAGATCTACATGGTAAGTAAGATCAGTTGATCTGCAGGTGTATGTGTGTGTGAGATCTAGGTTTGCAGGTGTGTAGAATGAGGTTGATTTGGAGGTGTTCAAGATCAGGGAGGTCAGCAACACAGCAGGTAGCAAGATCAGGTGAGATCTACTTGGAGTACATTGTGTACTTGGAGTATGTGTGTATACTCAGTCGTGGAGTATGTGGAGTACTTGTGTACTAGTAGTAGTGATACTGACTGGTGGTATTGGTAGTAGTGATACTGACTAGTTAGAGGTGAATAACAACTTTGTGCTTGAGTTTTTTTTGGGACAATAATTGAGAGAGTGAGCTATTGAAGAGATTTACTACTTATGCCCTAGAGGTGTGGGAGCCCTAGAGGTGTGTAAGGAAGAAGATTGTGGCATCTTCTTTTTTGTATTTCCTTTTGTAAGAGTATTTAATACAATTGGGTATTGTCTCTCATATTTTGTGTTATTTTTGAATTCTAGTTACTTGTGCATTCTCGTTTAATTCCATGTTTAGTTGCTTGGTAATCAATTGTGCTTCCTAGATCCTAACAGTGGAATCATAGCTGTTTGTTGTTTTAGATTCTTGACAAGTGGTATCAGAGCTAATTTTGTAGGGAGTAGGTTTGTGTTTGATTACAGGTCACTCTTAGGGGTTTTTGATTGAGTGGGAGTATAGCAATAGTAGAAGAAATTACACTAAGAATGGAGGAATTCAAAAGCACAAATGGTTAATTACGCTGTTATGGAAAGAAAGAGCAGGTAAAGAAAAATTGTTGGTTGGTAAAAGATCAACATGAAGGAACTGAAGAAGCAGATGTTGTAGGTGTTGTTGCACAAGATGATCTGGTATGTTCCTTGGATAAAGTAGAATCTTGGTTTATAGATTATGTTGCCTCTTTCCATGCAGCCCGAAATAGAGTATTTTTCTATGTTAAGGTCCTTGAAGACTTTGGAAAGATTTATTTAGGGGCTGGTGTGCCTTGTCAAAGTTTTGGTAAAGGGGAAGTGCAGCTGAAATTGTAGATGGCCAATACATGGGTGTTGAAGGAGGTCATGCAGGTCCCAATCCTAGAGATGTGGCTAATTTCTTTAGGAAATTTGGGTGATGAGATATGCACAAAAACTCTCATAGTGGATGCACTTGAATTAGCAGGTAGTAAGAAAGTAGGTATCCTTTATCTATCTACTTATATTACTGATTCTTCTTTTATTGCGAAGACGTGGCTTTGTAGGCTTGGTCACATGAGCAAGAAGGAGATGCATGTTCTTAAGAGGAAGTCAGCTGTCTTTAATAGACTTAAGAACTAGAAATCCTTGGTGTTTATGGAGGAGATGATGGATAGAGATTAGCAGATGGGATTGGATATCTCTTAGCAGGGTAGTTTGGATAGGGTTTTAATCCAAAGAGAGCTTGCAGGTAAAAAGTCATCACTCACAGTAAAACACAGATACCGACGTCGATCAGGAGGAACCAGTGTCGAATAGATAGGTGCCGATGTCAGTCATGTGTAGACCAGAGCCAGTGGTGTCAGGTAGGGTAAGACCGACATTGGTTAAGGAACTGATGTCAGTTATAGGTAGACACTGACATCAGTTAGGAAACTAGCATCGACAATCAAGATAGTCATATGGAATCGATGTCGATCAGATGCAGACTGTGTGGTGACTGAGGTCGGTCACTAGAACAGATTTTGGGTGGACAACAAGCTATTAAGGAGTCTCAAACGCCCATATGGTGGATTGAAAGGGTAAGTAAGCCTCAAATTTTTTGTTCCTCTTCTTTATACTTGTTGCTCACTATAGAGTAGGAAGGATCCAAGAAACAGTGGGAGCATGGCATGAATGAGGAATTTGATTCCTAGGATGTAGAACCAAATGGGAGATTTGGTAGGGTTGCCAGCTGGAAGAAAGCACTGAAAGATGAAAGGATTCCTTGATTAAAAAATAGAGTGAATGGATACGTGAGATGGAAGGCTAGGTCATATGGTCTTGAGGAAGCTCCAGGATAGTAGTGCAGGTTTGACAGGTGGATGACAAAGCATGGCTTTAGTCAATGTCATTGTAACTACTGTGGTTTGTTTACCAAGTGGGTGATGATTGCAACATCATCATATTACTGTATGTTGTGTGTTTTCTTGATGCAGGGTCACACATGCAGGATTTTTTTTGAGCTAAAGGTAAAGTTAGTTCAGAGGTGTGTCATGAAGAATTTGGAGGAGCAAAATTCTTTGGCATGAGTAATCCTAGAGACAAGGAAGATCACAAGTTGATGTTGTCACAGGATGATTGTGTGAAGGTAGTGCAGGATGCAGAATGGAAATCACACCTATGGATGGACAATTCATAGAATAGGGTCCCCAATCACATGATGAGGTTGAGTACATGTGTACTCCCTGATGTTGCCCACACAGTGGGAGTTATCAACAAGTTTGGAGCCAATCTAGGAAAGAAGCACTGGAGGGTAGTTTAGTGGATTCTTAGGTATCTAAGAGGGACTAGCAGCATGCACACATGCTATGCAGGGTCAAATTCTTTTCTACATGGGTTTGTAGATGTAGATGCAGTAGGTTACTTGGATGACAGGAGGTTCACCATAGGTTTTGTGGTGGTTGGTCTTAAGGATTGATCTTGAAGAGGGATACAAGCTAGGAAACAAATTAGATGATGTATAGGTACAGGTATAGGTGCAACTGTTTATCTCCAAGTGGGAGATTGTTAGGTTGTGGAGCTAAAAGCTTCACTATATGCAAACATGGAGGAGGTTACTAAGGTGTAGGGTAATCGACGTCGGTTAGGCCAACCGATGTCAGTTGTATTCAGAGCACAGGGCTACTGACATCGGTCAGGGATTGGCCAACGTCGATCATCTCCAGGTAGACAGGGACTGACGTTGGTCGCTTGTGTGGTTCTAGAACTGCTAGTTCATGAATAGTCTGTTAATGAACTGGTTTTTTGCATGTTAAAAGGCTAATTTTAGTCTTGAGCTACGGATCTAATTATTGTAATTAGATGTCTAATTATTGTTTACATGAGATCTATTTAAGAGACTCATGGGCTGTATTGTAAAGTGTGCTAGTTAGATTTGAGCTTGGTTAGCTCCTTTAGTGTGAAGAGAGCAAGGGTAGCTCCTCCTAGTTCCACAAGAGTGCTATAGGGGAAGGCAAGGTAGATTCTTTCAATTGTAAGATCATTTGATTTGTAAGTTGTTACAAGTTCATGGGAGATCTACATGGTAAGTAAGATCAGTTGATTTGCAGGTGTATGTGTGTGCGAGATCTAGGTTTGTAGGTGTACAGAACCAGGTTGATTTGTAGGTGTGCAAGATTAGGGAGGTCAGCAACACAACAGGTAGCAAGATCATGTGAGATCTACTTGGAGTACATTGTGCACTTGGAGTATGTGTGTATACTCGGTCATGGAGTACGTGGAGTACTTTTGTACTGGTAGTAGTGATACTGACTGGTGGTACTGGCAGTAGTGATACTGACTGGTTGGAGGTGAATAACAACTCTGTGCTTGAGTTATTGTTGGGACCATAATTGAGAGAGTGAGCTCTTGAAGAGATTTATTGTTTATGCCCTAGAGGTGTGGGAGCCCTAGAGGTGTGTAGGGAAGAAGACTGTGGCATCTTCTTTATTGTATTTCCTTCTAGAAGAGTATTTAATATAATTGGATATTGTCTCTCATATTTTGTGTTATTTCCAAATTCTAGTTACTTGTGCATTCTGGTTAAATTCTGTGTTTAGTTGCTTGGTAATCAATTGTGCTTCCTAGATCTTAACAGTGGAATTAGAGCTATTTATTGTTCTAGATTCTTGACAAGTGGTATTAGAGATAAGGTTGTAGGGAGAAGGTTTGTGTTTGATTACAGGTCACTCTTAGGGGTTTTTGATTGAGTGGGAGTATAGCAATGGCAAAATAAAGTACACTAATAATGGAGGAAGTCAAAAGCATGAATGATCAATTACGGTGTTATGGAAAGAAAGAGCAGGTAAAGAAAAATTATTGGTTGGTAAAAGATCAGCATGAAAGAATTGAAGAAGCAGATGTTGCAGGTGTTGTTGCATAGGATGCTCTGGTATGTTCCTTGGATAAAGTAGAATCTTGGTTTATAGATTTTTTTGCCTCTTTCCATGCAGCCCAAAATAGAGTATTTTTCCATGTTAAGCTCCTTGAAGACTTTGGAAAGATTTATTTAAGGGCTGGTGTGCCTTGTCAAAGTTTTGGCAAAGGGGAAGTACAACTGAAATTGTAGACGGCCAACACATGGGTGTTGAAGGAGGTCATGCAGGTCCCAGTCCTGGAGATGTGGCTGATTTCTTCAGGAAAGTTGGGTGATGAGAGATGCATAGAAACTCTCACAGTGAATGCACTTGAATTAGCAGGTGGTAAGAAAGTAGGTATCCTTTATCTATCTACTTATATTACTGATTCTTCTTCTATTGCGAAGACGTGGCTTTGTAGGCTTGGTCACATGAGCAAGAAGGAGATGCATGTTCTTAAGAGGAAGTCAGATGTCTTTGACAGACTTAAGAACTGGAAAGCCTTGGTGTTTATGGAGGAGATGATGGATAGAGATCAATGGATGGGACTGGATATCTCTGAGCAGGGTAGTTTGGACAAGGTTTTGATCCAAAGAGAGCTCATGGGTAAAAATTCATCACTCATAGGAAAACACAGGTACTGGCATTAGTCAGGAGGAACTGGCATCGAACAGACAGGTGCTGATGTCAGTCATGTGCAGACCAAAGCCAGTGGTGTCAGGCAGGGTAAGACTGACATCGATTAGGGAACTGACATTAGTGACAGGTAGACATTGACGTTGGTCAGGAAACTGGCATTAGTAGTTAGGATAGTCACATGGAACCAATGTCGGTCAGATGCAGACTATGTGATGACTGAGGTTGGTCACTGGAACAAATTTTGGGCAGACAACAAGCTGTCAAGAAGTCTCAAATGCCCATATGGAGGACGGAAAGGGTAAGTAAGCTTCAAATTCATTATTCCTCTTCTTTATACTCATTGCTCATTGCAGAGCAGGAAGGATCTAAGAAATAGTGGGAGCATGGCATGAATGAGGAATTTGATTCCTAGGATGCTGAACCAAATAAGAGATTTGGTAGGGTTGCCAACTGGAAGAAAGCACTAAAAGATGAATGGATTCTTTGGTTAAAGAATAGAGTGAATGGATACGGGAGATGGAAGGCTAGGTCATATGGTCTTGAGGAAGCTCCAAGATAGTGGTACAGGTTTGACAAGTGGATGAAAAAGCATGGCTTTAGTCAATGTCATTGTAACTACTGTGGTTTCTTTACCAGGTGGGTGATGATTGCAACATCATCCTATTACTGTATGTTGTGTGTTTGCTTGATGCAAGGTCACACATGTAGGATTTTTTTTGAGCTAAAGGTAAAGTTAGTTCAGAGGTGTGTCATGAAGAATTTGGAGGAGTGAAATTCTTTGGCATGAGTAATCCTAGAGACAGGGAAGATCACAAGTTGATGTTGTCATAGGATGATTGTGTGAAGGTAGTGCAGGATGCAGATCAACAAGCGCACCTATGGATGGATAGTTCACAGAATAGGGTCCCTAATCACATGATGAGGTTGAGTACATGTGTACTCCCTGATGTTGCCCATGCAATGGGAGTTATTAGCAAGTTTGGAGCCAATCTAGGAAAGAAGCACTGGAGGGTAGTTTAGTGGATTCTCAGGTATCTGAGAGGGACCAATAGTAGGTGCACATGCTATGCAGGGTCAAGTTCTTTTCTACATGGGTTTGTAGATGTGGATGCGGTAGGTTACTTGGATGATAGGAGGTTCACCACAGGTTTTGTGGTGGTTGGTCTTCAAGATTGATCTTGAAGAGGGATACAATCTAATAAATAGATTAGACGATGTATAGGTATAGGTATAGGTGCAGTTGTTTATCTCTAAGTGGGAGATTGTTAGGTTGTGGAGCTAAAAGCTTCACTATATGCAAACATGGAGGAGGTTGCTAAGGTGTAGGGCAATCGACGTTGGTCAGGCCAACTGATGTTGGTTATATTCAGATCACAGGGCTGTTGACATCGGTCAGGGATCAGTCGACATTGGTCATATCTAAGCAGACAGGGACCAATGTCAGTCACCTGTGTAGTTTCAGAACTACTAGTTCATAAATAGTTTGTTAAAGAACTAGTTGTTTGCATGTTAAAAGGCTAATTTTAGTCTTGATATAGATCTAATTATTTTAATTAGATGTCTAATTATTGTTTGCATGAGATCTATTTAAGAGAATCATGGGCTGTATTGTAAAGTGTGCTAGTTAGAGTTGAGCTTGGTTAGCTCCTTTAGTGTGAAGAGAGCAAGGGTAGCTCCTCCTAGTTCCACAGGAGTGCTATAGAGGAAGGCAAGGTAGATCCTTCCAATTGTAAGATCATTTGATTTGCAGGTTGTTGCAAGTTCATGGGAGATCTACATGGTAAGTAAGATCGGTTGATCTGCAGGTGTATGTGTGTGTGAGATCTAGCTTTGCAGGTGTGCAGAACCAAGTTGATTTGGAGGTGTGCTAGATCAGGGAGGTCAGCAACACAATAGGTAGCAAGATTAGGTGAGATCTACTTGGAGTATGTTGTGTACTTGGAGTATGTGTGTATACTCGATCGTGGAATACATGGAGTACTTATGTACTAGTAGTAGTGATACTGACTGGTGGTACTGGCAGTAGTGATACTGACTGGTGGTATTGGAAGTAGTGATACTGACTGGTTGGAGGTAAACAACAAATCTGTGCTTGAGTTGTTGTTGGGACCATAATTGAGAGAGTGAGCTCTTGAAGAGATTTACTGTTTATGCCCTAGAGGTGTGGGAGCCCTAGAGGTGTGTAAGGAAGAAGACTGTGGCAACTTCTTTGTTGTATTTCTTTCTAGAAGAGTATTTAATACAATTGGGTATTGTCTCTCATATTTTGTGTTATTTTTTAATTCTAGTTACTTTTGCATTCTAGTTAAATTCTGTGTTTAGTTGCTTGGTAATCAATTATGCTTCCTAGATCCTAACAGTGGAATCAGAGTTGTTTGTTGTTCTAGATTCTTGACAAGGACCACGGAATAGAGATAAAAACACAATAATTTTACCTACCTTGACAAAATTGATGTCCACTTATTATAATTTTAGATGTTCTTGCTCAGTCTATGGCATTAGAGACTTTGATCTTTGTTTATTCATATTGGTATCATTTCTCTGATGACCACTAGTGGATTTTCTAGTCTTGGGATGGCTTGGTGTGAAATATGGTATCAATTTGGCATTGTAACAATAATTTTATGGATTATTTAAGGAATTCATATAGAATAATCTTACACATAAAATCTCACTTGGGTAGATTGAGGTCACTTGTATTTATAGGACTTATATCTAACTCAAACCCGAGGTAGGTTAGGTTTAATTCTATCTTTGGTTGAGTCTAAAATAACCTAGGTTGGGTTAGGTTAACCCTAGATTAGGTCAAATCACTCATGAATACTTGAAAACTCATTTTTAGATATTTACAAGTCATGAAAAATCACTTTAGATAATTTTGAGGCTGTGACTCATCTTTTTGGAATATTAGGAATTAATAAATCACTTTATTAGTTATTTTGACCTTTACCTTCATATTTGGCTAAAAATTCCTTTTTTGATAAATGAAATTCACTAATTCAACTTGGAAATTTTACTTAGGCAAGTTAATTAAGATTTTATTTTAAATTAATCTTACTTAGTGTTGTTTTAGTTTTTGGTAATTTATTTTAATATTTTGAATCAATAGCTTGACAAGCCAAAAATGTTAAATTAATAGGTTTTAATTTGACTAGGGTTGAAACCAAACTAGGTTATTGGTGGATATAGGGTAATACCCAAAATATGTAATCCTGAATAGGTTTTTGAGAAATTAAATCCCTTACATGTATGAATTTGTAAATTTAAGTGATTTCTAAGATTAAATTATGTTTTTTGCTATAAATTGATATAAATCCCAATTTAGGCATGAAAGTGGCCAAAATTGAGTGTCTACAATTATTTTTGCATAAAACTATAATCTAAATGATTTCACATACCTTTTACCATTAGGTTCAATCAATACAATACCAACACCTGAACCTTACTTGGAGTGAGCTCCATGTATGAAAAGAGACCACATAATAGAATATGAATTGTGATCTATCATGTTACTCTTTAACAACTTGGTGGTTAGTTTATAAACAACCATGTAGGTGGAAGTGTAATTAACTTTCTCATTGGTAAAATTACATTCAGTGATCATGAATTTCATGTAGGGATCTCATTTTACACGAATTTGTTTTGGAACTCCCTGCCATGATAGCCACATGTGAGAGAAGTTAGTGGCCATGTATCCATTCAAGGAATTAGACTAGTCTTTGCTTAGTATCATGTAGTAGCCTTCAATAATGTCAACTACTTGCACATTCATAAACATATTAATACAAGGACAAGCTTACAATTACATATGCACATTCAACAAGTCACATATGACCTTGACTTCAGATTTATCTATTTGAACCACAATATTATCATATTTGATAGGATTTAGACATAGAAATTTTCACACTCATAGAGGCATGAAATTTTTAGATGCATTAGAATTAGCTTATTAGCTATGCACATTCTTTCCAAAGATCTAGATAATGAGTCAAAAAGAGAGCACTTCTATCCTAGTTTTATGTATGGACACATTGGTATTGGTTGGAACATTTTACTTAGGATGGATACTCTAATCATTAAGAGACTTGAGGAGAAAGTCTCTTTTCTCAATTATATGAGATAGCTTATGGAACATAATATTGGCCTTAATCTTCTTCATGTCCTCCACAGTGTTATACCTAGTCTTGATCATGGGAGGTTGATTGTCATTAGCCTTAGGTAGAGGAGTATTATTATTTCCCTTTGGATCCAAGGTCAAGTAGGATTATTAGGTGTATTGAAAGTCATTAAATTTTGTTGATTCTTGTTCCTCATGGCATAGTTAGACCTTTGAAACTATTGGAATGCTTGTATATCATTGAAATTGTCTTCTAGTTCATTATCCTCTACCTTTTATAATTCCATAGTCTTTATAACTATATTAGTGCTAGGAGACCTTGAGGAGCTAGAGGAATTAGTAAGGATAGATAAATTTGAGTTGGTAGATATATTCTCACAATTGTCCATCTCCTTTTGAAAGACTTTAAAATCATGGTAAAATTCAACACAGTCTATCTCTCTATGTTAGGTTGTGTTATGCACCCTACACAAAGTTTGGGAGATAAATCTCTAGTAGATTTATCTTAGAAAGCTTGTTTTCATTGGAATTAATTTTATTCCAAATAGTATTAGTAGGTATGAATTTATGATGGTAAGTGTAACTTGAAGAAGGATTTATAATAGTTAAACTCCTTACTTATCTTTTTAGATTGATAAAATCATTTGAAAGCCTTTAGACCATTATTTAAGCAACATACAACTCAAGCTTAGGTTGCTCTTTGGGAACATTTTGAGTGTTGTTAGCATAAATTGAGACCAAATATTAGTTATATTATTGTGGTTTAGGATATTTTACTATAGGACTCAATAAACCAAGGTGTTGATTAAGAGTAACTTGAGATAATGGTAGTTGATTTATGATCGAGAAAACATGGTAGTTGATTTATGATTTAAGAGTATGCATATGTGACATCTGCTTTAGAAGGGTATTGAAAACATGCCCTTGAGGATTGATTTTCCTATCCACATTAATTATTTTTAAATATGCTAGTGGTAGAATGTTTATAGTGAGGTATCTATGGAGAAACATTAAAGTACACAAGTCAAGATCATTTTTTAACATCTCAAAGGTGAGATGAGCATTGGGCCTATAAAAATAGAGACTCAGACATACATATTTTGGAACTAAGTAACATAATTTTGAATTGTCTCATTTATCTCTCTCTTCATGATAGTAAACTATTGATAGACTACATTGGACTCTACTACCTGGCCAAATTGTTCTATAAATGTAGTGTTTAATTGGTCCCAATTGGTGATGGAGTTTTTAAGAAGGTTAATAAACCAATCATATGAAGCATAAATCATTGTAAAGAGGAATAACCTACATTCCATATCTTCAGTTTCAATATCTATTAGTCTCAAGGATGTCTTATAGGCAATAATACGTTCTTTTTTAGTTTTGATTGTGTTAGGGGTGAACCTTGGAAGATATCATTATATATTCCCTAAAAAATCATGTATGTCATTGATCATATTAATATAAAACCCTATTGACCATGTGGATACCATTAGAATAGGTATATGGACAACAAGTTGGGGAAACACTAAGGCTAAGAAGGTTAATTGTCTAGGTTTCTTTCTACCTTGGTTTGATCTTAGTTTCGTATATATTTATAGGGGGTAAAATGAATATTTTAGAGCTTGATCTACTAGTAGACCATGTAATCCAAGAAAAAATCCAAAGTGATAAACCACACTTAATCAGGTAATGAAATTCACCCAAACTTGAAATAATTTGAAGCACACTCTAACATAATATCAAATAGATCCTGCCATTCTAAACATGTTACATGAAGCTTAAGCATTCAGGAAAACTAACTTCTCAAACAAATACAATCCTTACTAAGTAGAATATACTGATAATTTTGAAGTCATGTAGTTTAGATTTGCTTCTAGTGCCAGTAAGTATTGGTCTCAAAAAGTGACTCACCCTAAGAAGTTTCTCATTAGATTGAACATTCTCAGAAAGTACCTAGAGATCAAACATAGTAGGATAGAGTCCCCTTATTTTTAAGATTTGTTGGTGATCCAAGGGCCAATATTTCATCAAGTAAACATATCATGGGAAAACATATGAATTGTTCCACTAAAGGTTCACACTTAGTTCTTAATTTAAAATATTTATTGGGTTATGGGTATGGTCAAGATTGTATAAATGTATTTATAGAGGGTAGGGAAATCACTCAAAAAAAACATAAAAAGAGTAAGATAGGGTAGGGCATAAAATAAGTTATGTGTGAACATTCCAAACTAGTTAATGCTAATAACTCATCAAGTCTCACTTGGCTATAATAAGCCATGGTATCACTAGTATAACTAATGCACAAACCACAATGGCATAACAAATAAGCTTCTAAAGGCACACAAAATGGAAACACTTCATCCACAATATTTTATTTAGCATACATGTAATTAGTGAGTAGTAAAGTGCACACCATAGCTAAGAACATTTTAGAGTAGAGAGAATAGATAAAGAAAGTGAACTTAATTAAAATAGTATATCTCAATTCAGTTGTATTTACAATAGATATTCAAGACAATAGCAATATTTATAGAATCAATTAGAATTGTATTCAAATAATGAAAGATAAATAGTGCATAGACATAGTCACAATTATAGGTGTATTCCAAATAGCATTTAGACAAAGTATTAGTGAGAAATATATTAAAGCCTTCTACAAATAAAAAACTAGGATTAAATATATCAATTCAATCTCAATATCATAAATTACATTCAGCTTCAGGTAGTTATCAAAATTAGAATTGAAACTACAATTCCAAGGCTGCCCTTCACTACAAATCTACTTTAATAAATTTGTCATTATCGTAGTTAGTTCAAACATGACATTTTACTTCTTCCATAAGTAATTTATAATTGTATGTGTTCTCTAGATATTATCTCCTTAAAACTCTACAAAGTCATTTGATTATTTCAATTCTAGTCTTTCTTTCATTTCCACTTGGCTTTCACACAAAATTAGCACATTCTTGAATGGACTAAATAATAATTATGAAGATACTTAAAATAACCTATTGTTTTAGAATTTAAAGTAGCTCTATATCAATGTTCATTTACTAGGCACAAAGAAGTAATTGGGATTGCATTAGGATTACTAACCACCCATGCTTTTGTGTAATCGATTGCTATTCCTTTTTAAGGTGGGTTTTATATTTCATGTTATTTGTGTAATCCAAATACACACACAATGATAATTATTTATCTATTATTCATGATTTAGTTGATCTATGATTTTATTTTTTGAAATCAAATTGAATATATAGTTTATTATGGGCTTTCAAAAAATTTGACAACTAGATGGGCCATCAAATCTATACTCATGCCTTGTTAGATACACTACTAATTTGTCATTTAGTTTGATAAGATCATTTTCATGCAGCTTCTCATTTCTTTTCCTTCACAATGTGATTGTCTTTGGTTTTGTGGATGACATTTTTTTACTTGGTAAATTTTCATCATTTATGGTATTTAGCTATACTACTAGCCTTTACCATTACATGGCCATATGGCCCTCTCCTCACTCTCCATAGGCTCTAAACAACTAGGAGACTAACATCTCTGATAGTAGAGATGATAAATCCACATAGTGATAGCTAATTGGTTCTTAACCTCTAACAAATTTTGATGATTCTACCATGTGGCTCTTTCTCACTCTATCATTATTTATTTTGGGCCTCTATGTTATGTTGATTATTTCAATTGTGACATAGTGATATTATGCCACATGGCTAAATCTCACCCATATCTCGATTAGGCTTCAAATTTATACAGACCACCCTAGGATAGTGTAACAATGGGATTACACTACATGGTGTGATCTCACTCACTCACTTATTTAGGAATTTAGCATCATTTATGGGTTGTATAGAAACATCTGAGAGAGCAAGGTAGTGTGATGATACCATGTGGAATCATCTTGCCAATATGCTATCTGAAGACTTTGTACTGGTATATCCATCTCTAGGATAGTGGAGCAGTGGGCACTTACCAAAGGTTTTAAGGTGGATACCTACTAGGCAAATTATAAAAAATTAACTAAGTCTTTTGATGTAGTGAAAAATTTTCGTATGTCCATGAGTAACTTTGTGAAATTGACCAAGTGTCAAAAGTCCTTTTCAAATGGGCTCAGGCCACCAAGAGATTGACATATGGCACTAGGATCAATTTAAGCACCTATAAGCAAAATGATAAGAAGTCGAGTCAACATTCTTTGAGTTGAAAAAAAAATAACTAAATAATTTAAAAGCAAACAACTAAGTCTTTTGAAATATAAGAAAGAGGCATAAAAACTTAGAAAAATAGTGTCATTTTAATATAGATTTTATCCATTTCAATAAAATAAACTAAGGTAAAGGATGAACTAGAGGAAACTTATATCCAATTTAGATCAAATTGAAGCTAAAATGGAATAAAATTACTAAGTAAAAGTAGGCAAAACTTTGAAATAGTTAGATAATTCTCATTAACCTAAGGTGAAATAGTCTAAAAGGAAGCTATAAAATGTGTTTTAGAACATAAGTAAACAAACAAACTAATACTTAGTAGATTTAGTCAAATTCAAGTAATAAAACTAACTCATTGTTAGATAAAAGCTTTTATTAAATTGAAGAAATGGGAGGCAATTAAACTCATTTAGTCACTTGTAACTAATAATCTAGTAGATTGTTAAGAAGGCATATTTAATCAATTAACCACAATGAACTCCTAAGAGGTACAATACCATACTCGAAAGAAAACCATTTTTAGCTTGAAAAATGTAGAATTTTAGATCCTAACAGTTTATAAAATAATTTACTTCATTAACTATTAACCTATGGTGCATTTATATTTGACAAGATGTCAGCACTGTATGTGTAATTCTTACTCATTTATTTGTATCAATTATAGATAGGAACACATTTGCATAAAGGAGATTACATGAATTTAAATTAATTGAAGTAAATAACACTTGTAGGAATTAAATTAATGGAATTTAATGCTGTGTAAGATTCATCTAATAAATTAACAATAATTCAAACTTAATTAATCAATGCAAGAATTAATCATAATACATAGCTCACACATGTAAAATTTAAAATAAATAAACATATACTTACATACCAATTATAATTGAATAATATAATAATCTAATATCTTCACTACAACTCCTCCTGATGGGACCATCCTCTTTTGGGTTAAATTCCAATCCTCCTCTTATATTTTAACAATTTTACTTCAAAATATTGATTTCATTCATAATATTGTAGAAATTAAATATTTTTTCAATAATGGTTACAATGATAACTATTAAAAATTATGTTTTTTTTCACACTCAAACTTTATATTACTCTATTAACCATGTCCTAAGTCTTTTCTACATTATATATAGAGGTGGATAGTTGTTATTGCTTAACAATAAATGCTAAGTGTATACACACAATGCTTTAAAACTTTATCAATTATTAATGATTTTTCTCTTACAATAACCCATGAAGTCTCAATCAATATGAGTGCACACCTTACAAGGTGTAGTAGGAAAGGGGTGGGCAAAATATTGGTCTTTTGTAATATTTTCATTCCCTGTACCACCACTTAAATCCAACACAAAATTATCCTATACATTTCCTTAAGATTTGACACCTCCCTTACACATTATTCCAAGTAATTCACCACCTAAAATAACCCCTATCTAAGATAAAATATATTTTTATCATATATCAAATAAAATCACATGGGCCAACCTTGTTCTTAAAAATAAGCATGTTACAAGACTAGGTCATCCCCAACCAACATAGTATGGGACCTAACTGCTTTATTTATTAAAGAACATGGTTGAATAGGCTTACTCTATCAATTAAAACTTCAAGAAGGATTTAGGGTTAGATTCAAATATATTAACAAATAATTCTCATAATTTTCATTAGGGATATATATAGATAATAATTTATTTTTGCACATGTTTATCCACCATTCTACTTGAGGATCCATTGCTTAAGGTTTCATACTTCCTTTGGTGAGAATAATATTGTTTTGTTGGAGAAGTATTTTGGATGAATATGAGAATTCATTTATCCTATATGTTTTATCCTTACAAACTACACAACCTCTTTCAAAGCACCATTAACCAAGGGAGAGATTGAGTCTTGACGGGTTCATCTTCAAGGTAAGTATTCTTAACTCGTGTTTCTCTTTATTAAGTAGATAGATTCACATGTGTTAGCTTATGGATATTTTTATCTCTCAATGAATTAATATTAAATCTATATTGACTTGAGAATAATTATTTATTTCATGTTTATGTTTATGTTTATTACCATCATTTTATGTCACAAGCTTTGGTGATCACTAGATTGTATTTACTTTACTTTATCATTTACTTTGATAAGAAAACATAGGACATAGCTAGGATTATTGAGTGGTATTAATTTAATATATTATTTTGAACCCTCTCTAGTAATATTGTGTGGTAAGAGACCTATTAGTTAGGTCTAGCAGATCCATATTGGTCATGGCCTCAATTGTCTAAATGTACCAACAAGCGAAAAGGCTAGTGTGATTTATCTTCTTCGAGATAGGATTGATTTGTCTATCATATTCACTTTCCCTTGTATAAATTATAGTGAACCCAATGTGAAACTAACCCTTTAAATTTTTATTTCACAAATTAATTTATTATTTATTTCTTTTTTGCATTACTAGATCAAATTTATCAATTGTCTAACATACTATGCATAGGTTTAATATACAGTCACTATGATTGAATCAATTTTTATTTTTGTAGGTAATCTTCAACAAAATGTAACTAGGTAAATAATATTGACTCATGTCTTGCTTTACATACAAGTTTTAAAACTCAGTTAACCCAATCAACTCTATTAGCATGCTAAATATCTTAATATGGATGAAATAATATAAAAACATCAATTTTAGCACCTTAAAAATAATGTTGTTCATTCTCACCATATTAATATTTTTTTAATTAATTATATTCATTTTTTCATAGTTTTTACTCAATAAAATTATAACTCTATAGTGAAATAGGTGGACTAGATTGCCATAATTTTGTAACTTTCTTTCTTAACCAGGAGACTTAGTCAACTCATTCGATTATGTGTTTCTGTATTTTAATTTAATAGATGGAATTGACCTAATAAATTTTATAATGTAATGTTTTCATACTTGGTCATATGAACCACTATTTTAATCTTCAATAAAATGAATTAACTCATCTTATTAGTAATTAATTTGTTTTTCATTTTATTGCTTGCTTGCTTAGAGTATCACACATAGAATAAATGGGAAATTTTAATTTACCGATTTAGTCACACTACTTTTATTTTATTCACACACTTATAAACCACATAATACCAAAAATAATTAAAATACCCAAGGTCTACCAAATCGGATTTCATCCCCAAAGGGGAAACCAACTCATTTTTTATGCTGACTATAAATATGTGGTTAATGGTATATATTGCAAAAGTACCAAACACCCTTATCATTGTAGGATTATGAAGTGAGGGGGTAATATCAATACCAAACTAATACCATCACCAATAAATATCCATTTCATCCTTAACTAACCATCTTTAGATTACCTTTCTAGTTCCTTTTTATAGCCAAATCTCCATCACATTTAGTTCTAAAAGTTATAGTTTAAAACATTCAGGAATGACCACATAGATTAGAATTTATATATATTTTGTTTTCTTGATAATAATTGTATGTTATATTATAAAAAAATTATTAGATAACATTGGTACAAGGTTTGTATTGTGTGTCACAACTAGCTCGACCCAATTTCTTGTGTGTTTATTTCAAATAATCTACAATACAACACTAGATTGTCAAGAGTCATAACTATTAAAACCTATCTTTAACTTCAAAAAAAAATTTATCTACTCAATTCTGTATCCTAAAATCTTTGTTTTCTATAAAATATAGTTGTTATATTCAACCTAGTCTCTTATAGATTATTTTTTCTATTTTCCTTCAACACATAATTGATCTATCCAAATGTGTGTCTTCTAGACTCCCTCAATATCACCATCTGTAGAACACTGTATAGCACATTCAACAAGTTATATTGTGTATTTTTTAACCTATCATGTCTACTATCCTACAAGACAATGTCGACTAGTCCAGCCCAATATCATACCAATTTATCCTCATTTTTACAAAATTTTTAGTTTCCCTCCTTCATCATGAATTTTTTGTTTGAGTATAATATATAATTTAATCAAATAAACATGATGAATTTTACCAATATTAAAAGGGTTCCTAAGACACATCTTGTGGCATCCACTATAGATCAAATCAATGTCCATGTTTCCACCTAAACTACCAACAATGGGAATCTTCCCCATTATTTTTTCACACTTAACCCCTTATTTTCAATAGAATATGAGTGTGACCTTGAATACACAACTAAAATGTTCTATTTCGTCAATGAAAACCCTTAACATAGACGAAAATATCCCATAACTATTTATAATCTCATGATGGGACCTCATACAGGGTAACCCCATTCACCTTCCCCTAACTTTTCCCAAGGATTTGGGGTGAGCCCTTTATTTTCATCCTGACCTTTTACCTCTATAATGTCTCCTTCCCACACCATGACATCATCCTTTATGTCTTCTTCTACATCTGTGCCAAGTATTTATATAAACATGATAGGTTCAACTTCTTGTGGGGTTCTTTAAAATACCCATATCCCTAACCCTTATACTACTACTTATTTTTCCACCAATGCCTCTTTTGCTACTAATACTACTTATTCCACTAGAGAAGTGCATGATAATACCTCATATAATCTCATATAATCTCAAGCTCAAGCTCTTAATACCTCACATAATCTCAAGCTCTTAATACCTCACATAATACTAGTGTATCACATGTTGTGTCCACTAGCCAAAATGTTGCTTAAACTATTCATCTTTAATTACAAACACTTAACCAAATGCATAATTTTCAAACTAATAATGCAAATCATATAATGTAAATGAAAAATAAATTCATACATATCCAAAACCAAACTCACCATGTTCCATGGGGAGATCAAAACCCTAATTCCCCCTCATGCCCATTAAGGATTCACATGGTAACATCATACCAAAACATCTACTTATCAATAAAATAATCAAACATTTACAAAATAAACCTATAGTACCTCAAATTACCAACATTTAAATAGGAGGTATCACCCCCACCATCACTTATAATGGATCTATAGATCCCACCTTAAATCTAACAACATTTGTCAACCTTTACAAATATTAAGTTAAGCTTAATAATTTTATTGCCACTAAACTCTTAGATAAAATGATTTCAAGAGATGCTTTATATTATTACAATCTATTGAAGACCTACTCTATTACTATCCTAGAAGACTTGGTCAACTCTTTGGTTTAAAATTCCAAACTAGTGGTCTTCCCAAAAATAAATTAGCTCATTTTACAAATTATAAACAACTCAAAACCAAATGACACAAGTCTTCATCACATGATGGAAACAATTGCCTAAAAAATCTAAGGAAAATATGTTAGATGACAACCTCTTTCACTTCATTTCTAGTGATATCTACCCTAAATTAAAATATTTCATTAGGCCCTTTCTTCATAAACTTTGAAAGAAGCTACTAACCAATCCAAATGACAATACTTCATCATATCTCAATTTTAACCACATCAACCAACAATAGGAACTCAGATGCTTATGGAAAATAAAATCCATCATGTAACCAATGATGGTATTACCAACACTTATTAAACCATACACACCATCCAATCTATTTCTCCAGACAATACCATGGAGCATGTTCCTCCCCCTAACAATAATTTTAATTATAATCCTAAATTTTATCAAAATAATCATACTAATGTGCACAAACCATTATCCCTAGTATAAATTCAAAAACATCTTCCAAGACCTCTACCATGAGATATTGACCCCAATCATCCTATGAAATCATGGTATGATCCAAATATTTTTTGTTGGTTTCATGTAAGTTGGGGCCATTCTCATGAGACTTATAGACAATTAAGAAATCTTGATATGAATATTCTTCTTGGTCCTAACTTTGACCATGAATCCCTTATACAAAAATGTCAACAAACTTATGACATAACACTTAAAGTGCATGAGACTCAAAATAAAAATCAAGATTTAATCAAAGTTAATGCTCATTTATCTATCTACAAGGATCCCATTCCAAACCACCAAGATAACATTGACAAACCTAACCCTAATACTAAAAACATTAAAAGTTTTATATAACATAACACCAATGATGAAAATGCAGTTAATATTACTAATATTATAAGAGTATTTAATTATATTAATTCAAACCCAAACCTACACATCACACCTCTCCAAAATTTTGCATCATTCAAGACACTTAAACATCCCATCTCATTGAATTGGAGAAATAAGAACTAATACCCATACAAGCACCACTTACAACAACAAAAAATTACCATACCTCTCATACCATTGATACAAATTATTCTCTTTCCCCAACTTCCATACCATAAGAAAACATCCCTCAAACTTCAAATAGTGTTTCTTCTACTCAACCACAAGAAGTACCTCAACAAACCATCACATTATCTAAAGTCATTCAGCCCACTTGTAGCTAGCCCAAAATAACCATACCTTATCAACATAGGTTTTATTTAACATATAACTCCCTTATAAATTACTCTTGAAACACTATGCACCTATATCTAACAATCCTCTCACACATTATGATGAATCAGATCCTATTATAGAACACTCCCATGTTCCATCTCAAATCCCCTTCTTAGAGATAATGCAAACTTCTCCATGCCATCCTAACTTCCTAATGAAATTATTATTTTAAATAATCATCCATCATCCTCCTACTATATATAAATATTATACCTTATTCAGATTCAAAGTTAACATACTTCAATAATGTGAAGAGATGTTTGCCCATGCTGACAAAATAGTGGACACTTCCCTCTCAATTAAATTCCTTATCTCTTCTATGATTCCTAATGAGATATTGATTCATTTAGATTATCCTCATTTATTCATTAGAATTCAAATAGGTGATATCCAAGTTAAGGGTGCTTTAATTGATGAATGTTTAGGCACTTATGTTTCTTTCCTTTAATTTATTAAAACACTTATATACTCTTAATATAACCCTAAATCAACACACAATACATGTCATGGATATGACAAAATTCAAATGAATCTTATAGGTTTTTTTTGGCTTCGAATTATCATCCATGTGAAATTAATGATATTTTACTTTCTAATTTATTATAATATCTAACTTGGTTGACCATGGACACATTGTATGAGAGTAGTCACTTCATCCGCATACCAATGTGTCAAATTTCCTCATAGTGGTGTTATATATAAGATTCAAGGGGACATGAATCCTTAGAAGTTTTAACAATTAAAAGAATGAATTATCTTTAAAATACCCACCCTTGAACCCTTACATAGTGTTCCATTTTGAGAATCCCAACACTTTAACTATCTAGTTAACTCCATTAGAGGTTAAAATGGTCATCTTAAATTATTTGGGAATATTCCACCTAACCTCTTATAATTTGATGATGATGAGCTAGATAAGATAAGACTAAAGATAAAACACTCTAATATTTACCCTCACATCATCTCTTAACTTCCTCCTTCTCTTCAATGTTTATCTCATCAACAACCTTTTAATGACATACTAGTTACCTTAACCAAAACTAGACATTCCATTCACCATGTTTTCTCAACTGATAAGATAGTTCTTAAATGTACTATAAACTTACATGCACTTGATTATGAATATGATTGTGCTTTAGATGAACCATTTTTAGCTAGATTCATCCAATTTAGAAACATTGAATTTCTTAGATATCGTTCTTTTTTATTTCAATCTTTTTATTCTTCTTCTATCCTTATTTCTATTATAGTACCTAATATTAGTTTTTACACTAATATCCACAAGTTATAGATGGAAAAATCATGTATTATGCCTCTAATAACAAAAAATAATATTAGGAGTATGTTCATGGATCATTCCATGATAGGCCCTTTTTAGTTTTCTAGATATCATGACCATTATAGTATGCTTCCTCCATAGATGTTAGCCACTTTGCCTAGACCCATTACAAGCCAACCCTACCAAAAGATGAGACTAGTCTAATTATTTTTATAGTTTCCCCCTTCCTTATTTATGGTATTTTTTTATTATCTTAGCTTCATTCCTTACCCACACAATGGGTAGATTGGCCTTATTGTGATATTTATAGAGTTTCTAGTCATTGAACTAGAGATTGTCATCTATATCAATAGCCCTAGGTTTCTTCTTCTACTCATTTAACTAGTATACCCCCACAGTCTAATAATATACGCATTTGTTTCTTCCATGGAATAAATAACCATTGTTCTACCCACTACCAAAAACTTAGGTGGTATATCAACACATTATGACTAGTCATTGCCCAACCCAAAGATAAGACTATACCTCCTCCCAAGTTAATTATAGAGTACATACCTAAATATAGGGAAGTATATTATATTTGGAATTAGTTTTATACCCATAATACTAATTTATGTCACTTAATTCAATCACATCTTTGATATTTCTCATGCAGACACCTAAAACTGGCCACTGATAACCTCCAACAGGGCTTTGACCAATTTCCATGAAAGTGCACAATTTGGCCTAAAAACACTAAAACACATTAAATGAGTTGAAATTGATATATTCAAGTGCCAATTTTGGATATGGTATCATTAAATAGGGCAATGCAATTTATGGGCCAGCTAACTTTGATCAGATCATTTCAAGTTAAAATGCCAATTTTACACTTAGGTGCTCTGGATTGCTCTTTCCTATCAAATCTCTTTCACGAGACACATGTATTTGTTATTTTATGTTGATATTATCCTAAATGGGATAACAGTTCTAATGCATCTAAAATTGAATTTCAATTCTAATCCAATCAAATTTTGGACCAATAACAAGGCATTCTAATCAATTTGAGTGATTTGTGCAAAAAGTGTTTAGTCATGCTTAAGAGCTAATTAGACCAAATTAGATCCTAATTAAGAATTCCATGGAAACTTGTTGAATACTTATTTTCATATATTAATATTGAATATCTACATCATCAGGTGACCTCATTTCTTAGGAAGACATCCCTAGGCCATAAATTCCATAAATATCAAGATTCATGCCTTCCATAACTCATCAATGCCCTTCATGCCTCTTAATTGCTCTTTTATCCCAAATATTGATGAAGCTATTTATCAATTTTAATTGTAAAATTGGATTAATCCTTAGCCATACATCTCAATCTTGAGATGGACGGTTCAGGTTGATTCTAGCCATTTTCCAAAATTTATAAATCAAGAGGCCATGAACATCATTTTTAAGCTATTTTGGTACAAAGTTTTTATGCTCAAATATCTTCAAGAATACATTATAATTAGTGTTACCATGACAAATTATTGATCCAAAGATATAAGTTGCCAAGGAGAAGAGGAGATAGCCAAGACTCTTTCGATGAAGACTTCATGAGCACAAGCTGAGCAAGCCACTACTACAATAAGCATTTGGAACATCCAAGGAAGGTAAAATAAGGTTTATTTTTAATTTTAGTTGTGTTTTTTATTCATGTTTGTCAACTAAGCTCTCCCTAGTGTCTAGGCCTAGAGATGTTATGATAATTAGTGTTTTTCTTTCATTTTGTTTTCATTTTGAAACTAACATGATACTAACCATCCTCTCTTGAATAAAATTCATAGTTCACATAATTTCACACTCGGTTGGACCCAATGCATCCCAAACATGAAAAATATCATTAGACAACTTTAAAATTTTCATTTGGATCATTAAAACATTTACAATTTGATTTTCTAACTTTATTTTGCCATTTTTCTTTGTCACAAGTTTACACAGTAACCATCACCAATTGAGTAAACCACTGATGAACCGTTATCAGTTAAGTATAACCATCATAAATTAACATAATAAAAACAATGTCGATTTTCATAATTATCACTAGTTAGTAAAATTTTCATCGGTATGTCAACGTCACTGATTAGTATAACTATCGATGGCCATTATTGTTTTTTTACACAAACTCGAGAGATCATTTTTCTAAGTTGGTCATTTCATATTCAAAAGTGATTCTAAGCTAAATATCTTGCTAACATTTTTTTTATAGGGTTTACTTGAAAAATCATTAAAGCATGCTTAAATAAATCCTTTTAAACTTCTTTTAGGGTGTTTTAAAATGAAATAAACTTTTCATGCTGGTGCTTAAAGGAAAATCATTTAGGGTGTTATTTCTTAAATCTTGTAGTTATATTTCAAAGTTAAAAATTAAGACCAAGGAGTTAAATGAACACCACCAAATATTTCATTTGGGCTTAAAATTGAACACACTTGTCAATTTTGTTTTCACAATTAACACTTTATTTTCACAAAATACAAAGATGTTGTGTGTATGCTCTTCTATTTGTCCCCTTTAGGGAACCCTTGGAATCAAAAGTGCTTTCCTTATTTTCAAATTGGATACTCTAAGGCATAGAAATAATGTCATATAAATCACTCCCCAAAGACTCATCAAATTTTGGGTAATCTTGAAAATGACCCTAAAGTCTTTCTATTAGTGTTTTATTTTATGTAAACTTGGCTTGTAAGGGGGACGTCATTACCTATCATGAGTTATTTAGGGAATATTTGACACAAGATTTTATCTCCTAGAATTGAATTCAATTAATCCTTTTAATTTTTACATGGGATGTATCTACATTTGGACATCACACTACACTAAGCAAAAAATAGTATGTAGTGGTTGTAAAAAGGACTAGACCTTTTTATAACTAGCCAATGCCATGGTCACCAATTTTTGTGCTTGTCTTTTACATCATTTGATGTGAAAGTCATTGTGTAATTGATTCCCATAAAAAATTTCAAAAGATTGATAGTTTAGTTAACCCCACATTTCCATACCCTTGTTAGGATTTGGATGATTATACTTAGTGTATTTTGGTCATTTTTGCTTGGTACGTTTTGAGACTAAAACTTGTTTGTTTGTTCATAAGCCCTGTCAAAATCAATTTATTTATATGTCACTCTTTTGTCTAAAGAGGGGTTATGATGACCATTTTACACCACACTTGTGCCTTGAAATTTTTTCTAAACTTGTTTGTGTGTGTGTCACTTGAGTTGTAGAGGGTAGTGTTACACTACTAAAATCATGTCAAAACATTTTAAGCCTTCTGAGTCTTTGAAACATAACATAGATCACATCATTCAAGCATGATTACATTATTAGGTTGCTAAATTTGTTTTAAGAATAGTTTACATTGTATCAAAAACCATTATTTCAAACCATATTATGTATACCATTTAGACCTTTGTCTTGTGCCGTCATGTTGTCCAATCTTGTCTAGCTTGTTTGGTCAAATCCTAGTTTTCAATGTTGAGTTTTCAATTAGCCTTGTCAAGTTTGGATTAAAACATTGATTGATTTATATTTAGGCATTAATTCAAGGGGCTGATACATAGATCTTTCTCTTTTGGGTTGTATAATTTTGGTTAATCGATTACCCAAATTTAAAAACTATTGATGGTTTATTTGTTAAGTACCTATCCTTATTGTTATTTATGATTTTATTTGGGAAAACACAATATTTCTTCAAAGATACTTTTGTCTTATGCCTTATGCCAATTGATCATGTTTATGTTTGATTTCATGTACCAAGTCTATGTCAAAGTTATCTCCAAATTTATTAGATTAAATCAAATCACATCAGCCTTTGTTTCACATCTAGCTTTTGACATTGTTTGGCCAAAAGTCATAGAAAATGCCTATTTGTTTGAGCTAGATTTTGACTCCATGTTTAGAAAAAATACCTAGTAACTCAACTTTTCCCTTTCCTAGTTTAGACCTTGTTTGGAACACTTTGACCTAGACCTTTGACATGCTAGTTTCATTCATATGCTTGATCTTTTATGCATATGACATTTGACATTAAACATTTAATGTTAGACTATTTTATGCCAAGTCTTAGCACAAATAATTTTGGAGATATAGCTCCACTTTAAGACCATATTAGAGATATAGCTCCACCCTTTTAACCAAGTTAGACTAAGTTTGAGCCATTTAACCTTTGGATAGTTTTTTAGAGTTTATATAACTCTAAGCCTTTTTGTTTCAAAGCTTTCATTATTTACATGGATGTGTCTAGATACACTTATGATGGATTCATGTACAATACAACTTATGATAGAATGGCCACACAAAATGACTTTTATGGGTCAAGACCCCAATGATGATAATATGGTTTGTGAGATAGATTTATATCCACCTCATAATAATCATTAATGGGAACAAAGTCATGAACCAGCTCATGATCCAACTCGAGACTTGGATTGGTATGAATAAGCTTATGAGGAGGACTTTGAAGACCAAAATATAGATAATGTTGTTTTGGATATGGATCCATAACCTCTTTATAATAATCAGTATGTGGAACATAGTCAAGAACCAACTTATGAGGCAACTCACAATTGGGATGATATGGTTTATGAAGAATACTTGGATGATTTGTATTATGTAAGTAATTAGGATCTACTACATCATACCAATTCTATTCCATGACTACAATCTCACAGCATTCCCATACCAAGACCTCATCCTTTGGTTTGTGTGGGAAATCAAGCCCCATAGTTCCCTATTATTACCATTTCAAGACTTCATACTTTCATTCATGTGAACAATAATTTTCCCTAATGCCATACCATCATCCAACCATAATTCATTCCTCATACAATACCAATCCTATCCAAACCTCAACTGATCCAATCCTTTAAAGACCAAGTTGTGTTCAAAACTAGTATTTTCTAACTCATTAGAAGCCAAAGCCAAGAGAACCAACCAATCCGAGATGTTTCTATTGAATCAACCATTTTTGATAAGTCAACCTATGATGAATCACCTATTGATCCTATACTATTTGTTGAGGAGTCTCACTCTAATGATCTAGTTTTTGTTGAGTCACTTCTTAATGATTATAACTACCTTTGGTAAAATCATTACCTTGATCATATGCATATTTTTCAAGAGCCTCTTATTAATAATTCAGTCTCTAAGGAGTTGTCTCTTGACCTTTTTCCATTCCTAGAGGAGTCCCACTCTGACAAACCAATTTTTATGGATCCCATTATACCATCATAGGTCATTACTTATCCAAAACCAAATATTCAATAAGACATCATTGTAATAGAGTACCCATCAAATGAAGAATTAGAGTTAGAGTCAGGTTTTATTCTTAAAGTGACATCATATTTACCATCAAAATTTGAGTCAACATTAGTCTCAACATCAAATTTAGAGTCCCCTGAGTTAGAATTAGATTCAAAAGAAGAATATGTTCATGGCTATTACAACATTGGTTATGCATGCCTTGTAGATCAATTTGAATATATTTTTTATCCTTTTATGGTTTTTGAGGATGAGTAATTTAGTTTTGACATAATTTATCCTAATATATTCTATGAGGATTGTGTAACCTCTCCCCATTCCATTACAATTCCATAGGCCATTACCATCAACCAAAATATCCATATCATTAACATTCCATCTCCCATATGTGTCAATTGGGATCGATAGAATCACACTTTATTGAACTACCTCCATGGTGATATATCAGTTGAAGAAGAGAAAGGAGGCCAAGACCACATTAATATAGCAAAAGAACACTCTCTTAGTGAAACCTTTTTAGAGGTGCTAAGGGATAATCAATGTCAAAAATCAACATCTTCTAGTGAAATGTAATTGGAAGCACTATAAGACAATCAAAGTCAAAAGTCAAAATTCTTTAGTGAAACCTTCTTGGAGGCACTATGAGACAATCAAGATAAATTCATTGGTGAAAACCTCTTTGAGGCACCAATATCTAAGCACAAAATCTATTCACTACTTGATGAAGACACAATCAAAGATCAAATCAAAATAACTTCCTATCTACAGCCTAATCAGATGGTAGCTACTCTTAGGCCCAAATAATAGAAAAATATGATGGTCTTATCAAGAGAAAAAGTCTTTGATCCCAACATAACCAAAGTTATGTTAAATTTGGCATAAAAAACATTGCGTATGATTAAACATCCCAATCTTCATTTGTTTCCCAACTATTCCACATCAATTATCATCTATCATTCCATTTAAAAAACAAACCTACCATCCATTATTTATCCCTATTTACCATTCATGGTCATAATTTCCTTTGTAGAGGCTAAAAAGATACCTTATTTTAATGTTTGAAGGAATCAAAATCAATGACCAATGAAGATCACAACAACATTCTTGGAATCACATTTTGTAGGCAATTCTTGATAGAGAAGTTATTTAGACAAGGTGTGGGATAGTAATTAACATGATCTAGTATTTTTTTTATATCATTTGTTAATTAGGACATGCATCTCCATCTCAATTGGAAAAATATAATCATGTCATTTACCACACCCAAGCTAAAAACATGTACCATACCATTTCACATTGTCATGCCATTGCCATTGTTACATATCTATTTACCATTGTCGCATATTCTTGATATTCACCCTATCACCTGGGGGCAAAACCTCTTACCATTTTATACATCCTATCATTCCATTATTATCTATACCAAAGCCTATTTTTAGTCATCCTACCCAATCCTATTTTGATCTTGGTTCCTTTGGTTCTTTCCATACTTTTTATGAGAGGATTCCAATCAAGTTTCAACAATCAATCGAATTCATCTTTACAATGATAGTCTATGAAAGTAGTGTGATAGTTTATCTGGAAAGATATCTTTCATCTTTCATCCTATCAAGTTTATTTATGTGAGTCTAACTATAACTAACTCTAGGAAAACTAGTGTTTCACTAGTCTTGCTACTAATTATAACCACGTATGGGCAAATTAGTATCATTACCTATGCCATTATATCTTAATTATAACCACCTATGAGAAAACTAGGGGAAATGCTTGTTTATCATGCATTTATGCATCACCTTGCCATTACTATTTTCATTTGACTATCCATTTACCATATTTGAGAACTTTTTGGGACCTAGTTGGTTTTTCCCTACCTTTTGTGTAGATGGAATTACTAGGACTTGAGGTCATTTTAGGACTATGTGGGTCATGTTTAATTCATGTTGAGTTTACTTCAGTCCCCCTTTCTATACGCTCTCACTATTTTTCAAGCAACCTAATCCAAATGCTCTCATAATTTTGTGAGTAGGTCTCTTATCATTCTCTAATGTGTTGAGATACCTCAAAATACCAAAAACATTCATAATATTTCAAAATACAAAAATATTTGTCCTATCTAAGCTTAGTCAGTTATCTTTGATCCACCTTACTAGGGTATTATCATTTTTAGGATGCTTTCTTTTTCTTTTGTTTTTAGGCTTTCTATTTGTTTGTTTGATTTATTTATTTGATTGTTTATTTTTATATTTGTTTGTTTGTTTGTTTATTTACTTGCTTGTTTGTTTACTTTTAGCACTTTTTCCTTGACTTAGTCTATATGTGTTCATTGGGTGATTCCTATAGCACATTATTCTTGAGTTTATCCATATTTATATTTCAATATTATCATCATAGTTTTTATCATTGGTTTATTATTTTTGAGTGTTTATTGGATCAAGAGTTAAACCTTATGCATATTTTGGGATAGTATTCATGGTTTTCTATCATGAGGCCTACCATCACATGCTATAATAAAAATTAGCTTTAGGAAGATCTACAATTAATGGAGCCATAGAAGTTTCTCTTTAGCACCTTGGAAAATCATTCCATCCCACCCTTGATCAAATTAACCCATTGGCCATTCTCATTGTATCATTACTAACAAGGATGAGTATCTCCTAGTTAGTAGGTATAACTGAATCATTTCTAATGATCAATCTTATTCCTCTATCCATTTTTTCATCACTTTTCACCTGCTCGTCTTTAATCTATATTCCAGGTTATATCATTGAGTTATGCTTGTTAATCATCCCTAACTAGGGCACAATCATCTTTAGCCAATCTAGGTCCTCTTAATGATTATAAATACCTATGGGAAAATCATTATTTTGACTTTTAATCTTGATTATAACCACTTTTGGGCAAATCAATATCCTTTTTACATCAATGCATGCAAGCATTTTCTTATTTGGATTAATCTCAACCATTGGTTACTTCCACCTTTCTTCTTGTTTCTTTTTGAGGGATCATCCATCAACAAATATGATGACCACTCCCTCAAGGGGGCATCATCCTAGGCTTCCAAAAACCATTTAGAGATTTTCTCTTCAACCATCATCTTCTTGGCATACATGCCATCTCTCATTATTTGAAAAGACATTTCTTTGCCTACATTTACAACATCTTCCCAAATAAGGGAAAACTATAGACACCTAAAATTGGCCATCGATAACCTCCAACCAGGGTTTTGACCAATTTCCACCAAAGTACACAATGTAGCCTAAAAACACTAAAACACATTAAATGAGTTAAAATTGATATATTCAAGTGTCAATTTTGGCTAGGGTATCATTAAATGGGGCAATGCAATTTATGGGCTAACAAACTTTGATCAGATCATTTTAAGTCAAAATGTCAGTTTTGCACCTCGGTACTCTGGATTACTCTTTCCTATCAAATATCTTGCATGATACATGTTCCTTTATTGTTTTGTGTTAACATCATCCTAAATGGGATAACGGTTCCAATGCATCTGACATTGACTTCCAATTCTAATCTAGTCAAATTTTGGACCAATAACAAAGCATTCTGATCAATTTGAGTAATTTGTGCACAAAGTGCTTAATCATTCTTAAGAGATAATTAAACCAAATTAGAGCCTAATTAATAATTCCATGGAAAATTGTTGAATACTTATTTTTGGAAATGAATATTAAGTATATGCATCATCAGGTGATCTCATTTCTTGAGAAGACATCCCTAGGCCATAAATATCAAGATTCATTCCTTTCATGCCTCATCAATGCCCTCCATGCCTCTTAATTGCTCCTTTATCCCAAATATTTATAATCCTATTTATCAATTTTAATTAAAAAATTGGATTAATCCTTAGACATGCATCTCAATCTTGAGATGGATGGTTCAAGTTGATTCTAGCCATTTTCAAAAATATATAAATAGAGAGGCCATGAACATCATTTCTAAGATATTTTGGTTCAAAGTTATTATGCTTAAATATATTCAATAATCCATTGCAATTAGTGTTAACTTTCCAAATTGTTGAGCCAAAGACATAAGGTGCCAAGGAAAAGAGGAGATATCCAAGCCTCCTTTGATGAAGACTTTATGAGCACAAGCTGAGCAAGCCACTACTACATAAAAAGAATTTAGAGCATCCAAGGAATGTAAAAGAGGTTTATTTTGCATTTTAATTGTGTTTTTTATTCATATTTGTTAACTAAGCTCTCCCTAGTGTCTAAGTCTAGAGATGTTATGCTAGGTATTGTGTTTCTTTCATTTTGTTTTCATTTTGAAACTAACACAATACTAACCATCCTCTCTTGAGTCAAATTCCTAGTTCATATCTCATAGTCTACACCAGCACTAGTTATTCCTTCTCTTATAGGTCATTTATGAATGAAGGTTCTTCCTTATCCACTAGTAGCACATCCTCCTAGCTACATAGATACCATTCCCATTGATACATTTATTCATCATAGTGAGTATCCCACATAATATATAACATATGAAAATTACTCTTCTTCTTCTACACCTACGATTTCAATTGAGATGATATGAAAGGAAGTCTTTTCATAAATTTCTATGAAGATTGATGAAACTTTGGCTTATGTTAAAATTAAAGTACATAAGGATTTTTTAGATGTTATGGATAACATTTGTGGTCAAATCTATCAGTATTTATTTACATGTCATGGTTTTATCACACATTATTCTATTTTATGATTTGGATTGGATTTTTAATCCATTTATATATCTTTTATTTTTGACTATTTGTCAAACATGATTTCACTTATCTCTTTTGTATGAACCATTGTATTATGATTTATGTTTTTTACATGGTTTCATTCTCTTTCACTTTTTATTATTTATTATTCTCATTCTTTTCATAAATACAACTCATGTTTATGATTTTACTTCTTCCATGGATTCATTTGTTTTCTTTGTAATGATTATTTAATATCTTTTATACTTCAATAAAGATAATTACTATTGTGACTTGGTTATATGACCCTTATTCCCTTAGTATTTTATCTCTACCATATGATCAGTTAGCAAAAAATAATTATCATTGTACTACTTATATACACTAATCTATTTAGATATCCCTTCTTCCCTTATTTCCCTTTCACATATTAAGAATACATATGGTTGAAAATCTATACTACATATTGGTTCATAGGTAAGCCTAAGTTGTTTATTTGGTCATATCTCTAGTTACTTAGCCTTATTTAACCAAAGTCTAAAGCTCATTCATGTGTATTAATTTTATCACTCATTTTATTTATTCCAAATATGTATGGAGGAATAATCACAAAATCCATAAAAAAAAAAATTAAATCCAAATCATTTAAATAAAATGAAATGATTCAAAATTCAACATACAATCTAAAATTCTAATCACACCAAAAGATGTAATTTACTATCTTTAACACATCTACTATTTATAATTGAAGATAAAAATCCATAGTTGGCCTCATGATATATCTGAGGTCTATTGAGGCATAATAGGCCATTAGATTAGGATAGGAGAACAATATATATATATATATATATATATATATATATATATATATATATATATATATATATATATATATATATATATATATATATATATATATATATATATATATAAGTGTTACCTACTTCTAGACACAAGTACCTAATCCTCACAGTAGAGTAACAACTCACACCTGAGGAACAGGGAATAGGTTGTGGGAAGGTAGGACCATTTTAATTTCCTTATTTATATAACATTCATGAGTTTATCTTAGTATCCCACCTATTCTCCTATACATATTTGTGTTTATTATGAGCAGGTATCCTTTGTATTTTGATGGTCACTAGACTCTTAGTGTCTTTCCTTCTTACCTAGTATGCCTCATGTTTACTAAGGTTTTATCATAGACACCTACATCATGATTTTTACATTCCCTATTTCATTACAACAATATTAATATTTCCCCTTAAATAATATTGTTTTGTTAACTGATCCTACCCCTAGGGTGTCTCCTTGTGAGTTTCATTGTAAAGCCTTGGATAGGACCAAGAATTCCTCACAAAAAATTTCCTAAATTTTATCCCTTATTTAACATTCACCTCATTGGTGTTCACACACTGAGTTTTAGTATAATACCATGGATGGGACTAGGATATCCTCAAAAATTAACAAATTAGAACATCTTTAAATTATTCCCACTTTTATTTCCACCTCAATGTGGTTCCCTTTATGAGTTGTAGTGTCAGACCTTGCATAGGACCAAGATCTCCTCACAAAATATTCCAATAAAAAAGTTCATAGTGTAACCAAGTCACAAAAAAATTACATGCTTCAAATTTGATATAATTTGTGTTACATTATGATTTACACATTATTTACATACTTCCCATCTTGATTTAGTATGTTTTATGCTTATTTCAGAAACATTTCAATTTTATCTTATTTGTTTTATTTACATGTATGCTTGCAACCATTTTATTTATAATACTTCCCATATTCATTTAGTATAATTAATTTAATTTATATTTATATATTTTTTTTATTTTCATACTTCCCATATTTATCTAATATAATTTATTAAATTTATTATTCATTTAGTTTTATACCATTGGTTTTCACATGTTTTCAACTTTATTAAAAAAATTCATAATTCCCAACTTGATATAGTATGACTTTTATAGTAATTTGGTGCAATAATTTTACATGGTTTGGAGATATTTATTAACTATTAATATACCATTTTAGTTTCTTATACTTATTCATCTCTTATTTTTACACATTTCCCATCGTGATATAGTGTGTATTACATTTTATGATTATTTATACTTTCCCGAATCATTTTTTTTAAACTTTTTAACCATGCATGTGTATCACATAATACTAGAAAAGGAAACATACACCACATATTTCTCATATAATATTAAAAAAATGTACAATACATGTGCTTTAAAGGAAATAAATTCATACATGCATCCATAAAAAAAATATAAATCATATACCAATAAATGTCCATATCATTATATATAACATGAGTTTGTTACAATATAATACAATAGTTATAGCTCTAATGTTGTACTCCATCATGTATATCCTGTGGTCAATCCATGCTCCCCATGGATTCCTATGATTAAACCTCTGAATGGCATGCTATAATGAGGTAGTTCAGGATCCCAAGCCATTGACCTCTCCATGTATATTGGCCACCTAGTCCTACACACATCTAAGCTCTATAGTAGTCACCATATGGACATCTCACTCCTATGTTAATGAATTCCATCCTTAGGATTCTCCCTCTCCTACACCTAAAGGTGGTTTTAATCTATCTACTCATGCTTACAACTATTGAGTAGCCTCCCTAACCAATCAAAAATATCTAGCATAAGTTTATGTAGATGGTACCACAAGATCAACCAAGGTGGATGGATCATAGTGTGATAGAACCCCATCCAAAATATTATGGTGTGTGGCCACAATAATGGCTCCCCATATGATCTCATTTAAATTATTACCTACAAAATAAAAACCAAATATACATCATATTTCATGTATATATATCTCAAACTATATATCTATCATTAAATACATAAATAATAATTGAACTAGTGATCTATGTCAAAAACATGATAAATTAAAACATTTCTCACCAGTGCTAGTATCAGCAACCATGGTCTCCCCATCAACCCAACTATAAATCACCTCCTTTATCTACTACCTCTATACAAGTTAAAAAATTAGAGTCACTATCCATGTCAGTTTTGTCCCCCTACTCAATTTCCTCTCTATTAACTAGTTATGTCCAATAACCAATGTAGTATCACCATGTGAGACTACTGCACTTATGTCCCCTCTCACTAATGGTGCCTTTATTTATTATGATCTCAAGGAAAATTATTTCATCCCTACTATGGATCTGCTTTCACCTCTTCCACTTCCTTACCCTCAACATCCACAACTATAACATCCTATGCACTAGGCCTCACCACCTCCTACTACCATGCCTAACCTATCTAAAGTCTCACTCATTGAGGTATAATAACAATTATTTATGTGGGAAACCATAAAAATCATCTCCCTCTTAGGTCTCAATAATTTTATGCCTAATAAGCATACACTAATATAGGGGACTTCAAATGTGGTAGTCCTAACTTCCCAATTACATGAACTACTAGATGTGGATCTACTCATGAAGTATAATGGCTTGTGATTTGAATGCACACCAATATATTTGTAATAGTATCCCAAATCAACCACATGGTATCAATAGTGGTTTAAGGATACCACACTATCTACCCTCATGGCATAGACTATAAATCTAGGACATGGGATATGCCATGCAATTCATGATCCTACCTCTATTATACCACTTGAGGTAACCTATCATAAATTGCATGGGGTAACCCATCCAATCAATACAAATGGAACATATCATAAACATAAACACTCAATAAAATGATATTTCCCATCATCTTCTACCCCAAAGTCAACATACCACACATATCTTGTATGAGCTACACCCAAAAGATAGATCCTAAATGATACAATGTACCCTTCTTTAGGATGGACTAATATAAGGCTACCATGTATAGGGTTACTTTCCCATCCAACTTGTGACACAACACACATGTTATCATAAGTCCTATCAAGGCCTTTTGGATATTTGAAATGGTTAAGATATAAACATAAAATAAGCTAACATGTAACCTAGTATAAATCCTCACTAAGTCTATTGCCCAATGAGCTAGGACTCACCTCTCATCCTCCATCTATAGTGCATCACATATGATAGGATTATTGATAATGGAAATTCCAATAATGGCATGAACATCTTCCAAGTTTATGCCCACCTCTATGGTATCCCCCTCTAGCTCCCATCATAAAGTGTTGGTCTATCACTCCCATGCTCTTAGGAACATGATGACTAGATAAACACTAAGTGGGATCCTCCTCATCTCCTTAATGCATCTTAATCCTAATGAAACTAGTTGATCTTGATCCACATCTGACAACCACTCTAGAAAATATGGTAGTAATGATGTATCAACCAAACACCAAAAACTTTGTTACTTCTACAAAATATCAAAAAATATAGAATGTATTAGATCTTGATGTAGTAATAATAAAATACATTCTTAAATATTATTAAAATACTACAAATTAACTACTTCATCAACCTATTTTTCTATGTAGTTATCCCTTTTGATACTAGATCAGCCTTATCACCTCTTTTCCATACTAAGTCATCCCTCTCCTACACAATCAACCTATTCTTATAGACACAGTCATCCCTTTTGATACTAAATTGGTCCGATCACCTCTTTGATATACTAATTCATCCCTTTGCTATATATCCAACCCATTCTTATAGACATAATCAGCCCTTTCCTATCCTTTGCATATTATATCAACCCTCTAAAATGCAGTCATCCTCCTTTAATAAACTTTATTAGCCACTTTAAATAGTATATCATCTAGAATGTACTATTTCATCCATATCTATTTTTATGACTAGGTCTACCCTCTTCTATGCAATAAGACACCTTAGTATTATTAGGTCATCCCTCTACTATGCAATCAACCATAATGACTTCTCTCACCTTTTCCAAATGAGTCGATAGGGCTAACTTCATTCTTAATTTGTAGTAAATTTTAAACCATTTACCATAAATTCCTTAAGGTGTTTATTTCTCTAATTATTTCCTACCTAGTATCCCATTTACCTAAAAAATTCCAAGGGTCATTTTTGGTTTTTACATTTCTTGTAAAATCTATTTTTCTATATGTAGCTTAATTTCTAATAAAATTACCAAAAAATTTGAAATTAATGCATCAGTTACCTAAGCTACACTAGTTACGACCATTAGCTATCTTCCACATAAATTTTTTTTCTCTTTACCATGATCACTCTCAAGGATCAAATAGGTCTCTCAGAGCAATATTTTCTCAAAATATAAAAATAAAAAATTAATTAATTTTCACCCTATTTATATTTACTATTCAAAATTATTTACCACCAAATTCCATTTTTTGCTCATAACTTTATTTCTAATAACTTTTTTTAGAACCAAAAGATGTTTTGTAATCCTAATGTCATAGATAATATTTCCACATATTGCATGTCTATTTTTTGAAAAAAAAAAGATTTTTCACTTATTTTATAGATTCACCTAATGTTCATTACATTGGAAACCTTCACATTTCTCTCATTTCCTTATTACTATATAACACTTAGATAAGTAAAGGTATGTATTTTTCAATTTTATCCTTTCATTCATCTTATTTTTTTCTTACTATAATTTAATAATATTAATGTTTTGTGTTTCTATGTTCTTTTCTTAAAGCACCATCCCATGTTACAACTTCATGACACATGATGAGCTTTGAGTGGGGCATATGTATACACATAATATTTTCAAACTTTATAAATTATTGATGTTTTTTCTCTTATAAGAACTTGTCGAGTCTCAATCATTATAAGTGCAAGCCTTAAAGGGTTCATTGAGAAAGGTGTGGGTAGACCATTAGTTCTCTACAATATTGTTGTTCAATATACCACCACTTAAAACCAACATAAACCTCTCCTATACATTTCCCTAAGATTTGACACCTCCTTTACACATTCCAAGAAATTCACCACCTCAAACAACCCCTACCTAAGATAAAACCTCTTTTTATTGTTTACCAAATAAATTCACATGGGTTGATCTTGTTCTTAACAATAAGCACATTAAGGGATTCGGTTAGCACTAACCAACCTAATTTAAGATGTAACTACTTTATTTATTAAAGAATAGGTTCAACTAGACCAACTCTATTAGCTAAAACTTTGAAATGGTTTATGGTTATATCTGGCTATATAAACAAATTATTTTCCCCATTTTCAATAGAGAGAGAGAGATAAAGATAATCATTATTTATACATCTACTTTTCCACCCTTATACTTGAGGAGCCATTGATTAGGGTTTCATACTTCTTTCAGAAAGAAGAATCTTGTCTTGTGTGATAAGTTTTTTGGCTGCATAGGAGAAGTCATGTAGCCTAGAGTTGACCAATATTTGTTATCCTTACAAACCACAAAAAGCTCTTTCAAAGCACCATTTATCAAGGGAGAGACTAAGGCTCAATGGGTTCATCTTCAACATAAATATTCCTAACTCTTGCTCTTATTTATTACATAGATATTTTCACATGTATTTTATTATGAATATGCTTATCTCTCCATACATTAAGATTACCTATAAATAGACTTGAGTATAGTTCTTCTTTAAATGATTATATTTATGTTTATTACTCTTATTTTGTACCACAAGCTTTGGTGAGAACTAGATTAGATTTAATTTACATTATCATTTACTTTGATAATAAAACGTAGGACCTAGATAGGGTTATCATGTGGTATTGTTTGACTAGAGGCTTTAAAAACCTCTCTAGTAATATTGTGTGGTAAGATACCCCTTAGTTAGCTCTAGAAAATACATATTGGTCATGACCCCGATTATCTAAATATACTAACAAGTGGAAGGGCTAGTGTGATTTACCTTCTTCAAGCTAGGATTGATTTATAGATCAAATTAACTTTCCATTATATATACTAAGATAAAAAATAAAATTCAAGAATAATTATAATCTAAGAGAATGTTGCCAATAATTATTAAATAAAAAAAAACATGGGAAGTTCTATTTTGAGATCTAATATTAATATAATTTTAGTATAATGAATAATATCCATTAAAAAATTATTTTAGCAATAAATTTTATATTTTGACATGTAATATATGTTCTTCAACTTATTCCATCATGGGTAACAACCTAAAGATACCATTACAAGCACTACAAGTCAAGATAGGCTATTGGTAGTTGTTCTGAGTTTGATGTGGTAGTTGTCAAGTTGCTACAAGCTCATTGCTTGGTTGTTATGAGTTGTCAATGTCAAAATTATTATGGGGTGTAACTACCCATAATTGTTTCATGCTATTCCTATTTACTCACATTACTTGAACACATAAATTATAAATAAACCAATCATAATAAATATAACCAATAATATATGCATCATGTTTACTTAATGCTTTGGTAGGAAAATATATAAAACATGGCTAAAGAGTTCTAGCAATGGGAGGCCTCAAAAAGTTTTCTAAGGGTTCAAAGTACACAAATTACATGACTCATCAATAATCATGGAAAATATGTAGCATCAATCATTGATATGTTTCTCCTAAACATTTTAATCCAAAAAGAATGATTGTATAAAAAATATTCTTGACGTTGTAATGAATGATGTCTTTTCTTGATATTCAGGATTTATCTTGATTTAGTTATATCTAAAAAAACTATCCATAAATGATAAAATTTCATAATCTATTATAGAATCCATAATCACTTATGTGTTAGGGAAAGGAAAATAACCTTTAAGAAAAACCTTGTTTAAATTGTGATAATTTTTGCATTATCAAATATCTGTATTAATATTTGTTATTAGAATGATATTATAAACCCATTCAAGATAATAAAAAATTCAAATGAAGTCAATATCTAAAAGTATTTATATTTCATATTTGATAAACATAACTACTTTAGGGTGCATTTTCATTATTTTTTACTTGACATGTTTGACATATGTATATAATACCATATTATGTGCAACCATTATTAGGTCAATTATAGGCATTTATATTTTATTCTCATGTAAATAATTATAGATAATCATGTAAATATTATCAAATATATTTTCCTTCATCATATTTTAATATCGCTGCTAAGAGGACTAGTCAAGGGTATCTATGAGTTCCAAATTTTAATTTAATTTTCTCCTCATTAAGAAAATTTGATTGATCCTCCACATATGGTATTTTATGGATAGTATTGAGGCCATATACATATAGTTACATTTAATCAATAGTATCATATCTTTTTTTTTTTTTTTTTTAGAAGCCTGGTATAATTTTTAACATGACTGGCACTGCTGGCTAGACACGACTAATACTAGTACCACGAGGCCAGGGAGGGACTCGAACACTGGTGGTCAGAGCCGCAATGGAAGTACCCATCCAACTAACTACACACCCTGACCCAATAGTATCATCTCTTTTAGTAAAATATTATTTTCTATTTTTTTCATGAGGAAATATTTTCTTATGGTGAAAATAAGGAAGATCCTCATATGCACTTAACTATTCCAAAAGAGACTCATCATTTGAAAATCCAACCAGTGCCAAGATTTCAAGTGAAATTATGTTGTCTATGAGTTTAGAATAGAATAAGTATAATTGAGAAACATGATTGGCTTGATTATTATGTTTAAAGTGCATACGTGTAACATGTATGAACTTGTGAGGTTGCTTGAGTTTATTATATCCATGAGAGTTGGACTTATCATTAGACCTAAGACCAATTTTTCACTCATTACTTGAATTAGTAATGGTATTGATGATATCTTGGGAATATTTGCCCAAACCTTGTCCAACAGTGTACTTATAATTTTACAATTATTTAGAATCAAAATTATATTGATTAAAATTTATTGATGGTTCAAGTGTATTTGGTACTGATATGGATAAATATATGGGTGAGGTAGATGTTGGTACTTTAAGGGTAAAAGGTTGCATATATGGAAAATATATATCTATATGATGAACCTTTGAAAAATATTTAAAAGGATCTTGGTCTAAAGGACACACACACACACACACACACACACACACACACACACACACACACACACACACACACACACACACACACACACACACACACACACGCACACGCACACGCACACACACACACACACACACACACGCACACACACACGCACCCACATGTGCACACACACACACACACACACACACACACACACACACACACACACACACACACACACACACACACACACACACACACACACACACACACACACACACACACACACACACACACACACACACACACACACACACACACCTTGATAACTAAAATTAAGACATGCATATAATGTAGAAAGGATGGAATTCATGTCATGAATCTAAGGTTGATCTAATTTAATATTGTAACTAATATCATTAGGCACAACTTGGAAAATAGTGGCAAGAGTACATGGGCCCAAAGTGATATTCAATTTAATTTTCCTAATTACTTGGCATGGAATATGGACAAATCCATAAATTTTCATTTTTGAGTGAGTTATATCATTTGTTGTTATGTTGAGTAAATTTAGGAAAGAGATGTTAGAAATATTTAATCCCGATCCATTATTGACAAGTACTCTTTTGGCCACTTTATTTTTTATAAATACTTGAATATACAAAGATAAAAGTTGATCTATAATATGTTTTGGGAGAATATATTCCTTTTCAAATTAAATACATTCTTATATCAGTGAGATAATATCAATAATTTAAGTTACATATGGAGGTTCAACATTATTACTTTAAAGTTTATTATTTGATCCCTAAAATATAGTATCTTTATATAGTGGGGATATTTTTACAATCTCTAATAATGAAATTTTAGAATTATTATTATTTACTTGATATAGGATTTCAAATATTTTAGATTGAGAAATTTTCCCCAATGTAGGGGGTAAGAAACATGATGAACTTCACCTCGTCAAGTATTAACAACATGGATGTCTTTGGGTTTATTAATAACAAAAATTTGCCTACATGTTTTTTGGCACTTATTAGTTATAGGGAGAGATTTTTATTGAATATTATAAAAATATAAGAACAATGTAAATATGATTTCTCTAAAGTAAGTTTTTGAAAACCATTGAACTTTAACCATGTACATATGTAATGGATAGAATCTTGAAAAATAAGTGAATACTTTATAATAAATTTCATTAGCCTATGTAGCATATGAAATAATTATTCATTAATTAATACCATTATGAATAGAATACAATATGAACAAGAGATTTTAATGACCATGACTATAATACAAGCAACAATATAGGTATAAAGGGTAATCTATGAAAGGGTTTAAATGATTGTGTGGGCTCTCAAATATACTTGCTCATTCATAGATTAATGTTGACCAAATATTTAAGAGAAATAACTGCAAATTCAAAACCATGATTATAACCCATAATCCCATCTCTAAGGGTATAGTGAGATTAATTTTCCTAGGCAATATGCTCCTCTTAAGTGTACCACAAATCAAATGGCTAAAATAGGATTATTATAGTATAAACAAGGGACCCTAGGAATTTCTAATATAACATGAGGTATATGAAAACTAAATTATATATTTATTTTTAAAAAATGGTTATCATTATTATATTATTAACCTCACACCATGATGTTTATAAGATAGATCACCATATACCTTGTAATAATAGTCACTGATTAGTTTTATAACTATCAAATCATAACTATAAAAACAAATAAGAATCAAATTGAGAATAAATATAAATATGATTCAAAAGTTTTTATATATTTTTTAAATAAAAAATTTAGATGAAACCCTATAATAAACATAAATTAAGCAAACAATCAATCAGTGTTAAAACTAAAATATAGGTTCACCAAAATGTTTAATGTTATTTTGATTTAATAATGAAATGCTAAGAATAAATAAACTATTCAAATTTCATTTACATCTACATTAATATATAGCTAGAATGTAAATATCAATTTATAAAATTACAAATTAGTTATAAATAGTAAATATACAAAATACATGCAAACTGAGATTGGACCTAATTTATTGTTGATTGTGTAGGTTGACTGTCATTGGAAATTGACTATGAGGACCCTTAATATATGTCACCACTAAAATAAATAATTCAATTTTTTTTAGAAAAGGATACTATAATTATAGGATTGCACTATGGCCTTATCTATTTATTTTTTCCATGTCTTGATTGACTACACAATAATTTTTTTCATCTAGGTGCATACACTTATCTATGAGGGTTCATAGTTTTATTTTATATCCTAAATTACCATATAGAAGACCTAAAAATAAAAAAACCCCTAGATCCTACATAATAAAACAAATATAAATTAAATTCATAAAGAGGATAATAATTTAAAGAGAATAGTTTATATACACTCATAAAACCTCACATAATTTGAGTTTTGCCTACATAGCCCAAAAAGGCCTTGGGATGATGTAGTTCTCCCTCTTAGAGTGAATGTGTGAATCTTGACTTTGATATATTAATTAAAATAGATATATAAATTTAAATTATATAAAATGAGATACCTTGACTTATAATAAAATAATTTTAGACTTGTCTTATGACCATTAGAATGATTCAAAATTTGAATTGGAAAGAATATTGCTCTTTTTCTTAATGTGTAATAGTATTTTCCAAGTGATTGCTAGATATGTTTGGATAGTTTTTGGTGTGATTATATAGACAAATATTTTTTATATTTACATTAAATAACATGATAAAATTTTGGGAGGGGTAAAATATAACATAGTGAATTTTAAAAGTTAATGTTGGGCAGTAGGAGACAAGGCCATAATGGAGCCTTGTCTGACCTAGTGCAGTCTTATCCCAAAATGATAGAGACTATTGGAACTAGTTTGATATGAAATTATAATAAAAAAATGGATGTCTAAATGATTTTATGAGTAGTTGAAACAAAATTTATATAATATTAAATAATCCCATATAGATTTAAATTTAATGCAATGATCAATAGACCAAGTGAGGTAAGGATGTCAAGATTAAACATTGTCAAGCACTTAATGATTAAATTTTGAGTGTCCACAGATAAAATAATTAGAATTGAACTATTTTTAAATTATATATTTTTCAAAAATTTATGGACTCATCCCATGCCAAGAAACATTCAATTTTCAAAATCAAATCCTTATTATCAGTATACTTATATATTTTGCATGGTTGTGGCATGATGAAGTACCCTAAGAGTCCCATATAAATATAGAATAAGTATAATCCTATTCATATCTAGCATTTTAAAAGTAAACCTTTGATATATATATATATATATATATATTAAAAAAAACTACCTTATTCATTATAATTTATTTGTCAGTCATAAGGAGTAGGTCTTGGCCAAGTCTAAAGCACCTCAAAGCCAAGCTAAAGTTGTCATTGACCAAATATTAAAAGCTAGTTCATGTTTTTCATTTATTAAATGATAATTATTACACACATACACAAAATGGGTGTAAATACATGTATTTGAAATCCCCATCAGAGTATTTAATATGTAGGTAGTACTCAAACATTCATTAGGGAGTGGTCAAGGTCAGTTCAACCCACCTTTTTCCCATTTTACAAACCAAAACCTAGTGATAAAAGTGGACCCAATGTTTCAAATGGAAGGAGATATTTTTTAAAATTATGTGCACAAATAGATACTAAGTATCTCTTAAAGAAATGGTTTACAGGAAAGCACAATCACCTATGTGGAAAGAAAGAAGTAAAACTCACCCAAAAAGACTCTCAAATTTTAGAACATAGTATTATTTAGTTCCATCTAGAGTTAGATGATTATATCGAGGCATATTTATAGACTTGGATAATTATGAGTGACTCATATTCCAATTTATATCCATTATTTCCATCTTCATTTAGTCTCAAACCTACACATATATTAAAATGTTAATTATCTCAATCCTCTTAGTACTTTCCATGAATATCAAGTGTAATTGCCAATAATATTTTGTCTTTTATATTCAAATTCATGTTTATTTATACACGTCATATAATATAAATTAGTTAAAAATTATATCTTATTATATAAATTAAATAAAAAAAGAAGGTAAAAAATATTTTTTAACCTATTTATATATTAAACATAGCTGAGGCCTAGGTTTCCCTTAGGATTTCATCCTTCTTTCTAGGTTCTAGATTTTTGTATAAGATATGATTTTATAGACCTGATTGTTTTTTTCATTCACTTACTACACATGGATATAATGGGTGTACACAGTTTCTATTTATTGACTCAACCTATGATTGTAAACATCACATGGTTTTTCTTTTACTATGAAAATTTTATAAAAACTATACAATTCTATGAATCAAATCTTTATACACTAATAAGGTTGAAATTAATGATGACCAATATTTGGACTTCCATAATTCATGTTATTTTAATATATTATTTTATTTTATTCCTATTAAAACTAGATTTTAAATGTCATGCATGACTCCATTTTTTCCTTCCTGTCCTATTATTTTCCAAGGACTTATATTGGATTTCATGGTCCATGTTTTCACTACTCAAAGAGATAGAATACACCCTATTGATGGATTTTGCATGATTATTAAATTGGGAATTACTCATGAAATAGTACCATGTATACTAATAAACTAAATGAATTTACATACTTTATATATTTTAGGATATAGCTAAAATGGAATTAACTCAATATATTGACATAAATCCATAATATATGATGCATTTCTATATGTAATAAGAGATGAACCAAAAAAATTATCTAGGGATAACACAATTAAGGAATAGTATAATCCATTAAATGATATTAATCAACATTTTATAGGTACCAATTCTGTAATAGGTGTTCAGACACCTACACTTATTACATCTACACCTTTTGTTACATGTGAATTCCACACAAAGTGTGGGGACAACACAAGGTTTACCTCAGGTTATTATGCATGTTCCTAAATAGATAACCTATTTGAATAATAAAATGAATATTAATGTGACATCATCATCTAACCTAATGTAAAATCCCTTAATCATATTATTATATATATCTAGGCTAAGGTGTTGTAATTAAAGTAGGATGCTTTTATAGCTAGTAATTAAATGGATTCACATGTATTACTTCATAATACATTAGCCCAAGATATTTCATATTATCCCTTACTTATAAGTTTCATAGATCATAAGGTTACATTTTATGATGGTAAATATGATCCAAATTAATGCTTAAGATGCTTTTATGCAGCTTTTTTGGAATATGCATCCAATGACATATTATTAACCAATTTATTTCCAAATAGTCCTAAGGACCATGTTCTGTAATGGTTATATGATCACCCATTACAATTAGATAAGACATCAAATCCTTTGTAATATAGGTTTATGTCACATTATTTTATTATTATCAATGATAATATATCTTACTCTCAAGTTAAAAAAACTTATGCAAGGATACCATCATAAAATCAATGACTATATGATGTAGTACAAGACTATGATTTCAAAGATCACAAACCCCCAGTTGATAATTAATTATAATATATTTTCAAGAAAATTATTATTGATCCTCTCCATAAATTTATTATGTTCAATTAAATCAAATCATTTGATGAGTTATGCCATATATTTATATATCGATAAGTTAAGATTATTCCTTTCAACAAGCTTAATTATGTGCCTATTGCTAATACTCATTTAACTCAAAAGTTTTAGAGAAAACGAAGTTATAAGGTTAAATACAATGATACTAATAATTAAGGAAAGATAATGTTTAATATGGTATCACAACCTTTTAAACGACTTTTCCTATCCACTTCACATAGAAAAAAGTTTTCACGATTACCTCAACCTCATAATATCCTATTACATAAGTTACTATTGTGCAACCTTATATCTCTCTCTCCACCATAAGATATTGATATGAGTAGACCTAAAATTATAATACATTATATAGCTTCATAGTTTGATTATCACCAATGTGTTTTAAATTCTATGAATAAATTTTTTAATCTAAGACATAAGATACAATATATCATTGATTACAATATTATTGAACTACAAAACTATAACCTAATGGGAATGCAAAAGTTGAGTCATTTTCCAATGCCTATCCAAATCATGTGGAAATATAAATTAAGGATACTATTATGGTGTATATTAAATAAACTGAACATCCTCCTCTTTTTATATATAAACACCCATTGGATAGTCTTATTGGCACACTTATAGTCATATCAATACAACAACCTAGAATTACATTTGATGATAATGAGATTAGGGAAGATGAATCTAATTTTTATTCATTATTTATACAAGCCTATAATGATTCAAATATTATTCATAGTGTTATGGTATATTATGGTTTAAAAGAAAACATTTCTACAGTGAAATTTATTTAGAATACTAAATACACACATCAATATTTTATGAAAACAACAAATATAGTCAAAGTATTTGATAGACAGAGACACAACCAGTCCCCTTAAGATGCATTGTTCTACCTTTTAAAGTAGGATTTTTAGTAATTAACAAATTATTCCTTGTTTTATTGAACATAGGTATTTTACACATTGTTAGGATTCTCTTAGATAAAAAGCTTTGTGAAGCAGCATCTTCAATGCATAAATGTGTCAAGTATATAAAATCCAAAAAGGTGGTGATAGTTTCAAGTATTTCATGTGAGTATTTTATTAAGATAAAGTTATTTCCTCCTTAACCTCCCCCACATTTAGTTTCTACACCTACCTAGGATCATTCTACAAAATAAGTTACTTCACCTATTTAATATATTTATACATAAATAATTATATAACCGAATAAGGTTCATTCTACATAGATAGTTCATAAGAATATAGTTAAATTTCCTAGACAACTAATACTTTAGTGGAATTAAATTAGATTGTATTTCATGACTCACAACAACCATTATTTAGTACACATCTTAATATAGTGTTAAAAGATCAAGGTGTTACACAATGAGCACATGGACATGCTTCTCTTACTATACATTGGACTCCATAGGATTATATGCTTCCTATAGCACCCATCATACATAATATCCTATGAATCATGATGATGATGATGATGGTTACATTACAACACAAGATCATTTTTCATATTTAGATATAGATACACATGATACTATTCACTCATGGAAGGTAATAATTCCCATGTTTAATACAATACCTCCACATGTCCATCCCATATATTGATTAATAAGTTATCATATCATTTAATAAAAATATTTAAAAAATAACAAAATAAAAATATTCCACATAAAAACTAGAACCTAAGTATGACATTTGTTCTAGTTACATTATTAAGTTATGATATTTATCATGTATTTGGTAGAATACATATCCTTTTTTATTACACATAGACATATCACAATTTATATGAGTGAGATGAAAGACATACAAGAAACACATGATTCATATATGTATAGATGAAAGATGTTCCTATACCAAGGGGCCATGGCAATTTTTGGGGTATCTTATTCCATATCTCACATTAATATAGGTTATATATTTCTATGACCTTTTCATTTACATGATTGATACAAGACTTCAACATGACCATCCCATAGATTGGTTAATCAATTAACATTTAATTTAATAAAAATATTTAAAAAATAAAAAAAATAAAATATTCCAAAAATCAAAAATAGAACCTAAGCACGACATTTTTCTATTTACATTATTAAGTTGTGTTTTTAATATCACATTTTTGATAGATTACATTTCATTTTTATTACACATATTCATATCAAAGTATATATAAGTGAGATGTAGGACATATAAGAAACATAAGATACATGTATGAATAGAAATATTGATATACTTAGGGATCATGTCAAGGTTGGGTATATGTTATTCCATAGGCTCATTAATATAGGTTATATCTTTTTATGACCTTTCTATTTACCATTTTGAGTTATATTGATTTTTTTCACATATTTATATTACTTGTATTCATTAAAATGCAACATTTCATAGATATGGTACCTTTATATATTTTCACATTTACATAAATTGATAGTATAGACTAGTTTAAATTTTTATATGTTTCATTGTTTTTTACTTTCATAATAGGCTACTCATTGAATGTATATAATGTGTGACTCTCGACCTTTTGTATGAAAATTTATTTTATACTGTATGTGTCTAATGGCATTGTGTATGTGACCCTTGGCCTTCTATGTGACATTTTTTTATTCATTATATATGACCCTTGGCCTTGTGTGTGACATTTGATTGTTCACTATATCCAACCCTTAATTTTTTTTTTAACATTGAGTACTATTACTTGTTCTTTTATTATGTGCATTATGGTCACACATTTTTTTCTTATCAATGGATAAATCTAGGATTTTATATTGAATTTTTTGATTTTATGGTGTTTTAATCCACATCATGCACTATTTATCTTATGTATGATGTCGTGATTCACATCATCCACATTATCTATGAAATATTATTCATTACTTATATCAATAATGGTTAATACTATGTGCATAATTTATATATCTATCTTAACATGAAACTTTTATGCATTTAATTACATGTTTCATATATGATTTGATGATATATACATTACTATAATGACATATTATCCACATGTTGGCATATGGTTCTATATGGTTACTATTTTTTAATACAAAATGGTGTGATTAACTCTTTTATTTTGAGATGATTAACTCACAAGCTACATCCCTCATCTCAAAAGGGGCATATTAGTGGGATTTTCAAAAATATTTATGTTGAAATTATAATGACTGGGGGGTGAATTAGTCTTCAAATCCTTTCCTTTAAGTTCCCTTAATAAATCATAGATCATTCAAACAAACATATAGATCTAACAAACATAAACACTTATCCACATAAGCATGAAACATAAGAACACATAATAAACATGGGAAACCCTCAAGGGGAAGAAAAATGATATATCTATGTAAATTTACTATAGTCTTATAAGACAAAAATCAAGTTTAGTGAAGCACCAACTTCACATGGAACACTAACCCCAACTAACCAAGTAGGGTTTAACAAGCACCTACTTTCAAGGAGGCACCAACCCCCTATATGACTCAGAACTAACTCAAAAATATAATTTATTTGATCACCTTAAAACCACCTTGTTTCTCAACCAACTGATGATGACCATCTCTTCAGCTCTTCACACTCTTATCCCTCTCAAACTGCCTTCTAGGCCTCTTTGCTCAAAAGGTCTCTTCAAGACTGATTAAGGCATATGGCCTTGATATTAATATGAAAAAACACTTTAAAATATTCATTTATATGTCATATATACTCCTATTATGGTCTAAAATACCATTTTATTCTAAAAAATGTGCTATATCATTTGCATACTCTCTTCATGCATCAATATGCAATAAAATACCTTGTATATATATCATTCCTTGCTCATATACTACATAGTCAGATAATAACACTTAACATATTAGTTAATACATGTAATAGGTATTAATACATCTCATAAACATGATTAAAATTAATATTTATTTCCTTTTTTTTATCATAACTCTATTATACCTTATTTCTCTTTCAAGTCTCATGGAGACCTAATTCCATTAGGTCTACCTTAAGACACATTACACTTTCCATTCATTGGAAAAATATAACTTAATTTATGAATAATATAATTTAATACATTTATCAAATATACCCAAGTAAACATAATCTAAGGTCCATAACACATTTTATCACTGACCACTTCATGAACACTCCTCGTATCACTGTTTACAATTAGGCCTGTGGACCTACAAAAAGTCTAAAAAAATGAAACATGTACACAATTTAGATAGAAAAACATGATAATAAATCACATGAACAAAAAATAAATGACCTTAAAAACATCAGCATGTGATTTAGAATTCACAACTCAAGGCAAAAGGACTAAAACACTTCTCTACAAATAGCCCACTCAAAACTACCAGACAATCCAAAATCTAGTTATGAACAAATTGATCTTGAAAACCTAAAAAAACACTTTAAATAACCAATAGATATTTCAAAATATCCTTTTACATCTATAGACCAATCTCAAATAAAAATTTCATAAGGTCTAATGTCAAATATTGATCATGCAAACCAGTATTTTAACCTCACTACACACAGTCAAACTAGAACCAAACAAGCCATTTTGGATTCAACATTCCAATCACTTTAACTAAATTCCAAGATTTATACGAATAATTAATAATAATACATAATAATACATTCTTATTCATCTTCACGCTACTACATGGTTTTATCACTTTTTGCACCATTTGACTTGTTAGTGATTGACTAACTTGGATGACTAGTTTATCACAATTTATGGATATAACCTATTAAAAAACCACAAATTACATAAAATATGAGTCTTGAAATTTAACCTTAATTAATTTTCAATTTTTTTTCTAATACTATTTTTTACAGCTATAATAACTTCTTTAGAAACAAGCCTATATTTTCACATTTTTTCTCTCATCTCTCTAAGCACCACCACTTGGAGGTACATGGGAGATTTTAATAAAATATAAAAACACTTAGCATTATAAAACATCTTGATCAATTTTTAATCATATATTTAACAGCAAGTCACTTTTAGGGTTCTAAGAGGGTTTAAACAAATTTCCACTATTAATAATTATTCATAAAGCGTATCCCCTCAATCCAAAAACTAATGCATATAATTTTGATATAGGAACCTTACCCATATAACATGAATATATTATGTTCCCATGAATTTTTTTGATGAGCTAATGAGCACAAGAAAATCCTTCTTGGGTTGATAACCCTTCATTATGTGCACTCAAGAGACCTAAAACCCACTTTTCATTCCTTATCCTTCAAAAGAAAATCTCAAACTTCATGAACATGTATAAAAAAAAATATAATCACCTTTTTCAATGCATACATGATATAAAACACCATGAAATCTGATCATGGCCCCTTAGTAGGCCACATTCTCTCTTTGTTTTTTAGACTTTGACCTAAAAACCACATTAAGCCTTAAAACTGACCTCCATGCCTCTTTCCATGTGCTCTCCAACACTATCACATAACTTAAGAAAAACTTATCAAGATTAATCACTATCATAAATCCTTAAAAATCCTTGAAAATGGATCATGATACCTCATTAGGTCAGGTAGAGTCTCAAAGTAGTCTAGATGCAGACTTAGTCTAAAGGTCCTATTATTGTAGGCTCACCCTGAGACTCTCACGATTGATGAAATGCCTCACATACATGTTTAAAAAATCTCATAAAACTTATCATGCCTATGTCCATCCATATGACCAAGTCACCATACTCATACCATCTTACAAGGACTTTACATGTCATGACTATTGCCATGACTAGGCTTCTTAAGCACTTGGAATTTGACAATTAACCTTCAAACACTACTATAAATAGTTATAATTTACTTACATGATCACCTAATTACAAATAACCTCTCACAATATTATGCTTACTTACTTCACCAGACTTCACTATGCACACCTTCTCACAAGGTCTAGACTAGGCTTCTCAAGACACCTTGTACTCAATAAGTAGTACTCAAAGATGCTTACCTTAGTGATATGTTTAGCTCAACATAACCCCATTTTTTAAAATTGGGACCCTTGAGATACTTTAAACCTTAACCATAAAACCATTTCATTTTTTTAACATTATTAGAATTTGAAGATCATCCAATTTGATAGAAGTAAACTTACTGATTTATGGTTTTGTTTTGAGCTTGCCTAATGTTGCTATAATTGGTCCTAATATCTTATAGTTTCAGGTTTCATGGAGCCCTTGATGATGGATCATGATTAATAAATACTTGGTATAAACCCTTGGTTCAAATTTGCATTTAGTAAGAGCATTTGGCAAAAATATTTTAAATTCATTTTTGGACTAAAGCCCAATTTTTATGTTAAAGCTTGGTCATGTTTTTTAACATGACCAAGATTTAGCCTAAAAATCATGCGTTGTCCCCTTTATTATTTTCCCCCTTTTGTTTCCTTTATTTTTTGAGTCTAACTTTCATATTAGCAAGGTCCTTTTATTTTCTACCATGGTCCTCTTTATTACCTACCTAGCCTAAAGCCTTAATGCTAAGTCCCCATTCATGTTTATTAACATGAATGAGAACTTAATATTAAAGCTTTAGCCTAAGTCTTATTTCATCTCAGGTCTTAACATAAAAACCTTACTCCTTTGTAGATCTTATGGTCCACACTTCATCACATCTTTTAATCATATAACATGAATTGAATATAAGAACCCAAGAAGCCTTGAAGAGTTACCACATGACACTCCTACATTGGAACACAGGAATTTGACGAGCTTAAATTTTATGTTAATGTGATCATTATTTTAAGTCCATGAGGCTATATTTTATGTATATGCGACCATCAACTTTAAGCCCATTAAAACTATGAACTTCATGATCAAGAATTTCACATTTATGCAACCATCATTTGACATCATGAGGCTATCTTTGACATTTGTGAAGCCATCAAATTTTAGCTCATCTACCATTTTATCTAGGAAAAAGGGGCATGTTTTATGTCATTCAAGGGGTCATTTATGATTTAAAACATAGCATAAAATATCTTAACCTAAGTCTTTTCATGTTTATTAATATAAAATAGACTTATTCTTAAGAATTTTAGCCTAAGTTCTTTTTATGTCAATTCTCTAATTAAAATTCATGCATTTTGCAAGATCTAATAGTCCATTCTTTATTTTGCCTCTTTATCCAATGGTGAAAAATCACTAACAACTTTTCAACAAAGCTCCGAGACCTCGTGAGCTCAACATGTGGTAGATGCTCATTCAATTTACAACTGACATAGGTGCTAGAGCTCATAAGTCCCATGAAGGTACCAAGTGTCACAACCACAAGGCTTGATACCAAAAATAACCAATAACCTTGTAGGGCCTAGATCATGATCAATGACCTATGTTTATTCTTGAATAATGATCCAATGATTTGAAACTAAAGGGAATTTAAAAAAAACAATGGCTAGTGCTTGAAGGCATTTATGAAAAATGTGGTAAAAAGTGCCAGATAGACACCAAATAATCACCACACAAGCAGAAAATAAAAAAATAGAAGATCTTCTGTGCTCAAAATATAAACATATAAAGGCAAAGGTCAAAATGAAATCTAAGGCACATATGAGCCTAGGTCTAAATAAGCTACTTCCATTAAATCTTCAAAGCCCTAAAACTTGCATAAAATGCCTTAAGTGAACTTAGATTTAATATAGTAAACCTAAAATAAGTTCAATTGTGATTTGAGCATGAAATAACTAACCTAGAGACCATTTGTAATCTAATTGTGAGAAATTTACAAGTGTGGAATCCATGACAACTCGAAGGTAAAAATTGAGGGATGAGATATAATTCTATCTATCCATAAATAGTGAAGGTAGGGTTTTCAAAGGAACTAACCTAGATGCTATGGCTTTGAACACTGGCAATAAGATTTGGTCCATGGTGGATCCCAACCATCAATTAATATAAATTTTATAAAATAGTTAAACATTGCCCTTCTTCTATTTCACCAAAAGTAACATAAGTTGCCAAAACCTGATACTCATGCCCTAAATTCCCTAAATTCTAAAATAAGAAGTGTTATTTGAACACTAAGGACATATGTGGTACATATATAGGCATAAATAAGTCCCACTAGTGCTATAAGGAGGGCCTCAATAAAATCCTTACAAATTTGTAGGATCTTTGTTGGTTTTGTTTTATTTTGATTAAAGATCACTCTATTCTTTACGTATTTGTGTTTCTTTTAGCATAATTATATAAATATTGGTGATCCCCATGGTTTTAGATTGGTCTCTAGGATTATTTAGACAAAGATTGACATTGTTTTAATACATAAATGTAGTTGTGGTAAAGATAGCTTTATATATGTGAATCCAACTAGTTTGAGGTTAGTAATAGATATTTTGATAAATATTAATAAATACTTTCCAATTTTGAGTTTATTTAGAGATGAATGTTTAAAGATCAATCATACTAGCGTATTTGGACACTTCTTTGAGATAATTTAGTTAAATAATGTTTTATTTTATTGTTATTTATACAGATATTTATAAAATTATCTTAATTTGTAAGATTAATCCTTATTATTTATAAATATTTACTTGATACATCATATATAAAACAACATTCAAGGTCACAATTTGGAATTACCCCAAGGCAAGGTTTAGGTGAGAAAAATTACCAAAGTCTCAAACACTTCACTAGTTCAAGGTACTCATGTGTTTAAGGTATGGATTGGCTATGTGTTTATTCAATAAACATGCCAAGTACAATACATAATCTCCCTTAGAATCTTAAAAGATATTTTCCTTCATATAGTCCTAATAATCTTGTCATAATTGAAGAACATGTTAAAAGTTTTAAAGATGCTCTGAGATTTCTAAATGTGATTCATAAAGATGTAGCATGTAGGTTATTTTCATTTACTTTTAGAGATGATACCTATGAATGGTTTTTTAACCTTCCATAGGACTACATTACTAGCTAGAATTACTTCAATACTATCTTCATCGATCAATTTGGCAAAATTATTAGTCCTTGTGTTTTGTATTAGTAGTTCACCATAATTGAAAGAGATGTTAATGAAACCATCAGAGCCTTTAACACTTCGTTCCAAAAAAAAATTAGTAAAACTATAACCCCTTATATACCCAATGAGTCTTTAGCCTTAGATATTTATAAGGATGTTATAGATCCTTTGACCTCTATGTTCTTAAAAAGATCTCTTCTAGTCATAAACACATTGACTCAGGCCTATTCTAAAGTTGTAGTCATTAATGACCAAGTCTAACCTTAGGTTCAAATGTCATATTATTTTCCTAATGTCAATGCAAATTGGCCCATATAAAATGTTATCCCTATTATACCTACTTTAACATCAGTTTAGAACCATTTTCCCTTAAGTCATACATATCTTGGACAAGACCTAGGGTTGTTGAATGGAATTACAAGTGGATCCCATCCATAAAATATTATAACTCTAGTACCCATAGCCAATATTAATGCTCTGATTCATGATCTTGAGACATGCAAAATTCAAATGACTTGATATTATAAATAGGCTAAAAATTGAGCACTGACTTTATTCAATTACAAAAATAAGTAGGGAATACTAGGGAAGGCTTTGATAGAAACCACTCTTATTAAAGACTCAACAAGCCTCCAAATGGGTTTCATGATAAAAATAATAATGTATCATATGAAGACCTGTACATAAGTTTCTATGATATTGTTGTGGCATATTATTGTAATATTTCTAAAACCTCTAAAATTGTGCCTAATCGAGACATTGCTATAGGGACATCTGACTTTGTAAAAGCATCTCAAGGTTTCATATAAGCCTTTGATTTCTCATCTACAAATGAAGAAGAAGAGTTTCTAGAAATAGATATAGATCAAATACAAGATGATCTTTATTTAAAAGGTAGCTAGGGAGACAACCCATGTAGTTTTATTTCTAAAATGGAGAATACTCTTGAAGAAGAAGATCATTGGAAACATTCACTCCATTATTTCTTAAATGAAATAAAAGAGATAGATATGGTAGATGATGGAATATGACAACACATGGATGTTTTATCTAAGGATTTCACCAATGATCTAGAATTCCCAGAAGATGATATTATTCTAGAGGCCTGAAACCAAGATAAGCTAGAACCTAATTGGAAAGAAGAGTTGCCTTCCTTCATTGAGGATGAAGATGAAGAATGTGAATTAGATAATTAATTATCATGTGAATTCATTAAGATGTCATCAGTATGGGACCAACATATTTCTCATGATGAGATTCTAGATGGACATCACTTAGTTGATCAGGATGAAGAAACCTTTTGGGATGAATTGGAAGATTTTTGTGCAAAGATTGATAATCCATTTCCACCTCAAAAATAACCTAATGAAGACATCTGTTTGAGGATACAAGCGAAGCTACCATTATTAAGTAAAGATAGTAAAATCCAATACTTATTTATAAATGAAACATAACTAGTACTCTTGCTGTAAAGTAGGAGAATTTAGGAGGAAGATGATTGGGTCTTAGAGTCATATCTTTGATCCATGTACTTTAGAATGGATATGGGAGCCCAAGTCACACAATCTAGAAGACCTAGGCATCTAAACATCCCTATCTATATGAAGATGCCATCAGAAAACACTCAAGTTTAAAGGTTCTGTAGTAGACTAAGTAATTTTCCATTTGATTCTAGAGGTAAGTATTTTATGAAGTTAGTATAGATCTTAGATTAGTTTCTTTCCTTTTTTATTTTTCCTATCCCTTTTTTATTTATAATACCTGTACATATTTGTTTGCCTTTTTTTCTTTGTTCATTGCTTCTAAATAAGCCCTTTTAAACAACCCTGAGCTCAAAGTTTATTTATCTTGCTTGAAACTAGAAAGTTCAAGAATGTGGGTATGAACCTAATATATGTGTTAACCATGGGTCTAAAATGTGAGTCTAATGGTATGATTTAAATAAAATGATAGATATTTATGGAAGAGTCCAATTGCTCCATGATAATTTAGATATTATCTTGACCAAAATTTGGTTTTAATAAGATTTAAAATTATAAGATGAAAGCTTAATATATTAAGGCACAGTCAAGCTTGCACTTAACAAATATCCTTACCTGAGGCAATGGCTATAGCCATAGGTGATTTTATAAGTATCAAACACTTGAAAAAATCCTTAAACCTATCTACACTAGTTTTCAACCTTTCTGAAAGCATAAAAGATATAAAAATACAAAATATAAGAATGTAATGCAAAATCAAAATATTTTCAAGCATAGGTGATTCTGATAATATCCAACAAGGCTATGGATGCCTGGATTGTAGTGGATCAAGTCCATGAGTGGATCCAAAGGCATCTCTGTTATGGATGTGGATGCTTGATTGGTAGCAGAGCAATCCCTAAGCCTTCCCTAAACTAGAAGACTTAGTTATTTGTATGAACCAAAGTCTCTAAGTTCTAACATATTTCTATGTTCCCCCATAAATTATCATTTGTTGAGGTCAACATACCCCCATTTTTGAAAATTGGGACCCTTGAGATACTTTAAACCTTAACCCTAAAACCATGGCATGTTTTAAACATTATTAAAATTTGAAGATCATCCACTTTGATAGAAGTAAGCTTACTAATTTAAGGTTTTGATTTGAGCTTGCCTAATATTTATATAATTAGTCTTCATGTCTTATATTTTTAGGTTTCATAGAGCCCTTGTTAATGGATCATGCTTCAAAAAACCCTTTGTTCAAATTTACATTTGGTGGGAATATTTTAAATTCATTTTTGGGCTAAAGCCCAATGTTTATGTTAAAGCTTGGTCATGTTTTTTAACATGAATAAACCTTAGCCTAAGAATCATGTTTGGTCCCCTTTATTATTTTTCCCTATTTATTTCCTTTATTTTCTAAGAAAGTCTAACTTTTGTATTAGCAGGGTCCTTATATTTTCTATCAAGGTCCCCTTTATTACTTAGTTATCCTAAAGCCTTAATGTGAAGGCCCCATTAATGTTTATTAACATGAATGAGACCTTAATCTTAAAGATCTAGCACAAGTCTTATTTCATCCTAAGTCTTAACTTAAAAACCTTACTCCTTTGTAGATCTAATGGTCTGCACTTCATCATAGCTTTTAATCAGATGGTGTGAATTGTATCTGAGATCCTAAGAAGCCCTATGGAGTTATCATGTGACACTCTCACATTAGAACACAAGAATTTGATGAGCATAAATTTTAAATTTGCATGATTGTCATTTAACATCTATGAGGTCATGTTTGACATCTACACAACTATCAAATTTAAGCCCACTAAAACTAGGAACTTCATGATCCTAAATTTGACATTCACATGACCATCATTTGATGTATGTTAGGCCATCTTTAACATCTACAAGGCTGTCAAATTTAATCTTGTCTAACATTTTGTCTTGGAAAAAGGGGCATATTTTATGTCATTTGAGGGGTCATTTATGCTTTAAAACTTAGCATAAAATATCCTAACCTAAGTCTTTTCATGTTTATTAATATAAAAACTTAGCCTTAAGCATTTTAGCCTAAGTTATTTTTATGACCATGCTCTAATTAAATTTCATGTATCTTGCAAGATATTATAATCCATGCTTCATCAAACCTCTTAATCCAATAGCATGAAATCACTACAACTTTTGAACAGAGCTTCGAGAACCCACAAGTTCGACACATGGTAGATGCTCATTCAATTTAAAACTAACATAGGTGCTAGAGCTCATAAAGTCTATGAAGGTTCCAAGTGGCACAACCATGAGGCTCAATAAAAAAAGGAAAAAATAAAAAATGAGGGCTTGTATCATGATCAACATTTTGCATTGATCATTGAATGATGATCCAATGATGTGTAACCAAAGGGTAGTTTTCAAAAAACAACTACTATTGCTTGAAGGCATTTATAAAAAAAGCCATGAAAAGTGCCAAATAGACACCAAATAAGTGCCATGCAAGCATAAAACAGAAAAATGGAATATATTATGTGGTTAAAATACAAATTTATAAAATTAAATGTCAAAATCAAATTTGAGGCACATTTGAGTTTAGGTCTAAATAAGCTACTACCATTAAATCTTCAAAGCCCTAAAACTTGCATCAAAGTCCTTAAGTGAACTTGGATTGATTATAGTTAACCTAAAAGAAGTTCAAATATGATTTGACCATGAAATAACTAACCTAGAGATCATTTAAAATCTAATTATGAGCAATTCACAAGTGTGTAAGCCATGGTAGCTCAGAGGTAATAATTAAGGGATGAGAAAAAATTGTATCTATCCATAAATAGTGCGGGTAGGGTTTTTAAATATAATAACTTGGATACCATGGCCTTGAACACTAGTAACAAGATTTTGTCCATGGTGGCTCCCAACCATCAATTAATATAAATTTTGTGGAATAGTTAAACATTGCCCTACTCCTATTTCACCATAGGTAATATAAATTTCCAAAACCTACTACTCATGCTTTGAATTCCCTAAATTATAAAATGAGAAGTGTTCTTTGAACACTAAGGACATTTGTGGTACACATAGAGGCATCAACATGATATCAAACAAGAATGCTCTTCAAATAGCACTATCATACCACTAAAATAATCTCTTTTTTATCAACATTCTCTCATGTCATCATGTATACCTAGAGCCTCATAACCATGCTTCAATTCTCACTTGCCCATCATACCTCTTTGTGGCAACACTGAAAAATTCAAGCTAACCTAAACCTTTACATCAACCTTAACATAAACCAATAGAAGAGATATTAGTTGCCTTCAAATTCTCTCTTGCCTTCAAATTCTCTTTTTCCTCCAAATTCTCTCTTGTCACATGAATTCCTTATCACATCAAACACACAATCTCATACCTCAAATACCACTCACCATGCATCTTCAATAGATGAACCTTGACATCAATGACATAAACCTTGACATTAATGATAATACTTCTCAACAATTTAGGTCTTTATGAGCATAAAATTATGATTTTAGATAGATTATAGGATTTAAAGAATTCATAATGGTTTATAATATTATTTTGGTTTATATAGGAGGAAATATTTATATATTGAGATCAATTATGGTGGCATATACACCCATTTTATAAGAAAAAAAGTTACATGTTTTTAGATATTCACATATTCAAACACATAAGTGGGTGTATTACATGTTATTGCACACATTTTCACAGGAACATGAGTTACAAGTTTTTAATTTTGGGATAGTATAGAATATATATGAATAACATTATAATTCATGTTGGCATCAATTAGATCAATTCATGGAGCATGGATATTTTTCCTTCACATATGCACTATTAAATTTTTTATTTTTGAAGATGGAATTAATGGTAAATATAAGTGAGCACTTTGAATCTATAAATTCATTTTCAAAAATTAGATAAAATAAATTAGGTAATGTGTTTAAGGCTCAAGGATGATTAACAGTGTAGGAATCACTTAAATAGATCTTAATATGTGGCTCCCACCTTTCATCTTGTGCTCAATGTAATTACATGAGTAGTGTAGTTGAGGTTTAGTGATGCTGAATGGCCTACAAAATATTCCATTTTTCAATGAGGCATAGTGTATTTATCATCCTAACCCATGGCATTACCTTAGTAAATTAATTTATGCCATGATCAGTCTAATTCTCCAAGTACTTTAATAAGGAATCTTAGTATCCAATGATTAAATAAGGAACCATCATCTCTATCTCCATGATATAGGGAACAAGGTTCACCCACTTATAGTTGCACTCCTTCCATGCTCTTTAAGTTTAAAAAGTTAAAAATTTATTTTATATTTTTATTTTTCATGTATGGACATTGATTTTTTGCATATTAATTTCAAGCTACATGGATTAATCTATCCATTCAGATCCTTTTCCTAAATACAAAGTGTGTTACACACACTTAGGTACATCTCTTTATACTTTTACTCTAGAATTATATTTCATTTCAATGCTAAAATAAAAGGGGGAACTTTAGATACCACTATCTAGTATAACATACTTGTAAATATAATTTTTGACCTATCCTCACCTTACATCACTTGTGTATACACATATGGCTCTTATTCTCTATTCCCTCACATCTACATGCTTTCCATGGGTCTGACCTACCTACTTTATTATCAATCACCAACATGAATTCCCTATTTTGTGTCCAACCCATTCAAAATCATATTCAAACTATATCTATATCATAAGGTAAATATTCCTACCTCCTATAAAAAATCTTCAAACTTGGACTATTCCATAATTTCATACTCATCCAAAACTGATAGACTCGTCCCACACTAAGAAATGGTCACTTTTCATTTTTAAATCCTTCTTATGGGTTGCATCACACATTTTTCATGTTGGTGGCATGAATAATTTCCAAAATATTACCATATAAATATATAATAGGTATAATCATCTATTATCTATCATTTGTCAAGGAAGTCTATTATACACATATGTCCATTCAAAGGGACTATTATTATTATTATTATTATTATTATTATTATTATTATTATAATATTTCAACTACATTAACTCAAGCCAAAATTTCCAAAGGACACTAAAAAAGGAGAAAACACATATACAAGAAACCATGTGACAAAATATGAGTATCAAATTTAAACCTAATATTACACCACACTTATAATATAATAAAAAAGGTATCTAACAACATAACGAAAACCTAGAACACCACAAAAAGCGTTCATATCACACTAGACTACTTGATAGATAAAATATTTGTTGATCACAAAATTATATAATAATATGGGTCTAACTAAGATAATCCCCTCATAAATACAACCTTTATTAAACACTTTAAATTTATATTATATTATAATAAAATTTTGAAATAAATAGAATAATTTTGGAAGAGTTGTGAAACAATCTGACAATCTAAGAAAGGTTTCTAGTAAAAAAAACATAGAAGAATACACTTGAAATTTTTTATAAGGATCTCACACCATATGAATGAAACTAAAAGATAATTTAAAAATCAAACCTTACCTTATAAAATATAGTTGCATTATCTTAATCAATTCTAAAATCAAGCCCTTCTATTTTGGCTATTTTTCTTCACTACTCTAATTTACCATTAGTCAGTACCATCTAGAGTTGTAACATTCTATCTATTCACATCTAGAGACTTAGATATTGATCCAAGTGAATCATAGTATGTTTCTAACCATTTATTCCATTTATATTCAATCTCAAACCTACATGGTATAATAAAATGTTAAGTATCTCAATCCACCCTATACTTTATAATATGGATGCTATATATGTATAATATTAGGATTGATTTACATTAATAAATGAGTATTTTGTATTTCCCCCCATAACCAACATATGAAACATGCTTAATAAAACTCCAATCTAGATTTTTGAATTTTAAAACTAGTTATTAAGGATCTAAAACTACTACCAATAGAGGTAGATACATGTGGCAAACCACAAATATCTAATTGTTGTTCGCATTGTCAAGAAATGGAGAATCATGGTTTTGGCATATGGATATAGTATTCTTAGGATTATATAGTGTTATTTCATAGACCAAGGATATCCTCTACATGTTTAATATAAATTAAGTTGGCTAAGTTAATGAATAAGAATACATATTGGGGAAAATGTGCACAAGAGTCACATGTCTACAGACAAGTCATGTATGCTAATGATATTTAAAAATTTATGTTTTAAAGTCTCTAATACCAAATTAAGGTGTTTAAAATAATATAAAAAAATTATGGCAGGATAAAAATGAAAATAATAAAACTTTATGGACAAGTAAAAATAATATTTTATACTATTTTTTTTATGTAATGCACATGGGGAAATTACATGTCATATAGATATAACCACATATAATAAATAACATTGTAGAGACTAATATAATAAAAATTTCCTTAAATTTTATAGGGAATTTATCCAAGATTATTTTAATGGAAGTATTCTTAAGCCATACTTAGAGTTATTGTGAAGGGATAAATGTGCCATAAGGCCTTTGACCATGAGAAAATTATATCACAAATTATTTTTTACTTTATGTATTTTGTTCTATCTTGATGAACATAGAAAATTATGTTGTATTCATCAATTTTTAATACATGATTAGTTATTTTCTATGGTATTGGTGTGTTTTTGTGTATATATCATTGTTTTAGATTAGGCTCTTATTGATACATTTTCCCTTTATGTTGAGCCATGTTTTCCTTCCCATGCTTTGTATTATCTTGAAAACTTTATTTTTTTATTCACTTTGGGTCTATGATAATACCACCATTCAATATGTTAAACTTGAAAGAATATATATAGAATATTCTTTTTCCTTGGCATGACTCCTAATTCTCCAAGAAGGCTAAAATTTCTATTTTAAAGGGTTATATGTTATCCTACCAAGATCATCTTGAGAATCTTGGTTGTTTCCAAAATTGAGTAATATAATTTTTATAGTGACAAAGATTGATTAATTTGATTTTGCCCACTTGTGAATTATGGGTCTTTTGACCCCATTAACCAAACCTTTTGGTATTTCATGCCTTGTTTGTTAGCTTTCCCACATTTTTTATTTTTAGCTTGGATGAAAATAGGTATTAATTTGAATTCAAGAAGTATATATATACACAATCATGCTAATGAATTTAGGATAATAAATTACAATAATATAATAATTTACGATATATTTCATTGTAATTTTTTTTACCTTTTTTATCTATTGAAGTGTATGATCTACTTTTACCAAAATATTGATAATAGTGAAAGATCAAGTAGAATATACTAGTTATTTAGCTATCATATTGAGAGATAAGGGATTGGATCTCCATATCACATTAGACTACTTGACAGATCAGATCTGTGTTGACTACAAAATTATATAATAATATGGGTCTAATTCAGCTAAGCCCCTCATAACTACACCCTTTCTCAAGCACTTTAAATGCCTATTAAATTAGAATAAAATTTGGAAGAAATAGAATAATTTTGGAAGAGTTGTGCATCAATTTGACAATCTAAGAAAGGTTTCTAATTAAAAAACATATAATAATACACTTAATTTTTTTTTAAGGATCTGACACCATATGAATAAAACCAAATTCTACTTTAAACATCAAACCTTACCTTCTAAAATAGAGTTGCATTATCTTAATCATTTTTGAAATCAAGCCCTTCTAATTTAGTTATTTTTCTTCACTGCTCTAATCTACACCAAATTTCTATATTTTATTTAGGATTAATTACATACTTTTTTTCAATTAATTTTAGTATTTCAAAGTGCAAAAGTAAGTCAAAATTCATGTATTTATCTAAGAATTCCTCTTGTCAAGTTTCAAATGAATTAGACCCCCATTTTCATAGATTTAAGATCTATTTAGGGTGTTGTATTATTATATTTATTTTATATCTAAATGTACCCTCCCATTTTGATGATTAGTGTAGTGTCTCATGACCATTAGCCACATTTTATCAAAACATTTTAGTTAACCTATTCTCTTTTTCACCAAACCTTGGGGTTTCATATTTTGATAAATTATTACTTTATTACACCCAACCTTGGGATATTATCTTATGGTGAACCCATGCTTTCTTGCAACCAACCTTTGGGTTTCCCCTTTTGGTGATCCTTGTTATTTTTCCCTCTAGTTTTATATTTTTTTATTACATTGTATATTGTATCTATTTTTTCCTAGGTTTCTATCAACCCTCTTTCCTAAATATGCTTCAGTCCCATTTAGGTTTAATTATTTATTGTATAATTTGACTAAGATATGGTTGTGCTTACTTTTTTTACATTATTAACCTTAATCCTTATGTGTTTTTAAACCCTTTTTTGTATTTTCTATGTGTTTACATATTATACCACTAATGAAGATTAAATATAAGTCCCCTACTTAGATGAAGTGTAGATTGAATTCCATGCTGGTTGATTTTGTTGAGTTTCCTTTAACTAGTGCTCATGTTAATTTGAAAAAATAAAAGATAATTATTAATCAGCTTGATTCCTAATTTTCTAACACATATGTGGATGAAAATCCAAATTATGACATTGCAAATGATATGAATGATATAAATGTAAATGGCAGGTTTAATGAAAATGCTAATGAATTGTGTAATAATGTTATTAATGATATTGATGTTAGTGGATCTCAAAATATTCAACATTTGGATGTATAAAAATAAAGTTTAGATTTAATTTATATATTTTAAAACATATAAAATAACATCCTAATGAAATTAATGCAATATTAGATGCACTAATATATGTGAAAAATGAAACCCTACTTAAATATGCCACACCTAAGGAAATACTAGTTACAACCAATCATGATGCTCTGAAAGCTTAAAATATTCTACCTTATAGAGGGTTCCTTGCCATGCCAACTAATGTGCTTATATGTCATATTTATTATACGATTATTCCTCCTATTTATTCTAATCATATTATTATGTATTTACCATATCATTTTATCTTAAAGTTTCTTTAATATATCATCAAGTTGATAAACCATCTCAATATATTTTTTAATTTTATCCTTTTTCCATAATGTTTTTCAAGTGCTTAATGTCTCTATTCCAAATTATTCTACTACTAATCCTTTTATTCCAACTCCTAAACCCATACTCCTTTGTTAAAAATGTGAAAACTATATAAGGTATGTAACAAAAAATTTAATTTCTTTCCCAAACATCTCTAATACCAATTCATACAATCAGTTTGCATGATATATTACTTTTTCAATTGGCTCATGATATCCTTGCCTATCCTTTACCCACTGGATTTTTGGCTCCTAAGTTTGAGTTATTCCATGGTAAGTTTGATCCTTCTCATCATATCAAATATTTTTATACTTCATGTCTTAAATTTTTACATAATGATAAAACTATTGATTACACTCTTTCCTAGAAGCCTTAAGGACTATGATAGTGAGTAGTTTTACACCTTTTCATCTTGATTCATACACTTTAAATTATTTGTCATATAATTTATTATCCTATTTTTTAATCAATTCTAACATAAAGGTCATGTTTTCACAAGTTTATTAATGTAAATAATGACCTAATGAGAATGTTAATGATTGTGTGCTTTGATTAAAAAACTATGAATACCAAGATGACTCATCAATTACATGATAGTGAATTAAGAAGATATTTTCTCAAAGCTAACTCCAAAACATAAAAAAAAAGTGGTCTTAATCTTCTATCAATATTTTTATGAACTTTTTCATGTGGATAAGAACTAGGAGATCAATATTTAATAGGCTAATGTGATTAAATATGGGACTAGTTACCATACCTATAATGGATACAAAAATAAAGGTAAACAAACATTCAATAATAAGGATAATAATAATACTTTCCAAATTAATGTTTAGTAAAATAATATATTTAATAGGGTAAATTAACCATCATAAAAGATAGTCATTTCCCATCAATAGTTGTGAAGAAAAATTACATGGTTAAGTTAGATTCCTCAAAATATAATTAAATATGTATTTAAATGAAATATGTTATAAACAAATTCATAGAAATAATGGGACTCATCATATCCTTTTTTATGTTAATTCATATTTTTATTATCATAGAATTTATAGACATCATACAAATAAATGCATACCTTTGAAGCATAAGATCTAAGGTCTGATGGGAAACCAAAAAACTAATGAGGCTAAAAAATCACCTTGAATGAATCGGTTTACCAACCTAATAAAAACCTAAAAATCTTTACCAAACCCCCATTAAGTCATCATACCTAATTTAAATAATAATATAATTTTTATATGATAACTCAAATCAACCTACATAGGTTCATAATTGTTATAACCTTGACATATTCATAAGTGTGTTCAATGATACATGTAAGGGACCTCCTCTAATTATATTTTATGACCATGAGATTCAAAAAACAAGTTTTAACAATGGTCCTTTATTCATTCAATATACCATTCATGCAAATTCAAAGTTAACAAAGGTAATTATGGTAGATAATGATTCATTCATCAATATATATACAGTGTAATTTATTTCAATTATTGGATAAATACATATTGATATAATTTGTAAAAACTTGATTATTATAGGATATAATACCACTATTAGGACACCTCTTGGGTCCATTACCTTGTATGCCACTATTTATCCTATGATTGTATTATCCTAGTTTAATTTATTTTCATATAATGGGAAATATGATATATTTGCTTGGGGTTGTGGCTTAATCAAATGAAATAAACCCTATCAACATTACATTAGTGTTTAATTTTTTCCATTATAATAAATTTATTATGATTCAACACACTATTTATGGAACTCCCACACAAATGAAACATGAGGTGCTACCTAAATGTCTACTAAAAAATATAATCATATGACCTCAACAATGTACACCTGAAGTACAATTACCTACTCATCGACAAATCAAAGTCATGTCATCATAGTCTTCTATGCCTATTCAAACTAAATCACCTACCAAATATATAATGATTATATGATCTACCATTTAGATAAATGAAAGTGTAAATTTAAATTAACATAATATATCTATTCGAAATAATCAAGACTATTCCAATGATAATTATTTAAATTATGATACCTATTACATTGTTGATGATTATATTGATGATGATAGTGACAATGATAATGAAAATGATAGTGATAATGATAATGAATTAACCCTATTGGAATCATCAGTCCCAAGCCATATATATATATATATATATATATATATAAGTATAATAAGTATATTAATGCATGGACTTATACACAATATAGTTAGATAGATGATTTTATTTATTTCCATAAAATTATTATTATACTTATTATATATATATATATATATATATATATATATAATAAGTATAATAAGTATATTAATGCATGTACTTATACACAATATAGTTAGATAGATGATTTTATGGGTTAGCCTTTCCTACTAACCCCATGTGTCTGAACTGAATAAACTATTTTATACATTTTTTTCTTAACTTATATCTGATTTTTTCTTTTGTCTTATGATGGCTTCTGGGATTATTTATCTATATTTTTTCCATATTGTTCCCTTGAGTTTATTTATTTCCATCAAATTATTATGATTTTGACATATATCTTATTTTTTTAAAATTTGCCTTTTTTTTCTATAGGTTTAATATTTTGGTTGTCTCTTGGGTTGTTTATTCAGTTTTGCTAATGAGTTCTAGTTCATTCTTATTTCCTTTTTATTTATGTTGATTATGTTTTTTATTTTCCTAAATCCCTTGATTTTGATTTTTTCCATCCTAAAATCCTATGTGAGCTTCACCATGAAGACACCATATACATATTGATTTCTTTTGTCCTAGTGTGTGCCTAGTTATGAGGGAAGTTGTGGGCTAGCAGGGGTCTCTCCATTATTATATAATCTATTTTTTTATCATTTAATTATTTTCCTCCTGATTAACATCCTATAATTCTTTCCTGGAGTTCTATTATAATAATAAAATAAAAAATATAGATGCCCTTATCTTTATTTATTATATATTTACATCATTTAACATTTCATGATTATCTACCTATTGCTAAAGAGTATGTATGTATGCATAGTTTAACATTTCATGATTATCTAATTATCTACCTAGAGAGAGAGAGAGAGAGAGAGAGAGAGAGAGAGAGAGAGAGAGAGAGAGAGAGAGAGAGAGAGAGAGAGAGAGAGAGAGAGAGAGAGAGAGAGAGAGAGAGAGAGAGAGAGAGAGAGAGAGAGAGAGAGTACTTTATTCATATCATACTAATTGTTTTATTTAGTTAGATTCAAATTATACATGTTGTTACATATAATTATGGATTCACAATTTCTTAGGGGTGGTCTCATTCTCACACCAAGGACATCCTTGTGTTGATTCTGATACCATCCCCAAGAGTGTTCTAGGTTATATATTTATTTATTTCTAATTCATTTTTAGTTTTATACTTTAGTATGTATATCCTATTCAATAATATATATTATGTGATTTTATTTACTATTTATTTATGATTTTTTAAAATAAGTGATTTGCAACTGCTTCACATTACTTGTTACATTATGTGCCTCTCTTATTTATCTCTAATTGCATGTGTATATTATTTGGTGTGTCTCTCTTATTTTCCCTATGGTATATGTTTTAGTTATATGATATTTATCTCATGTTTTTAATATTTACTATGATTACTTTTGTTTAATCTATATGACATTGTTTTCTCTTGTTTACTCTTTCTAACATTGCTTGACTTGATTACTCTATGTGACATTTTTTTACTTGTATACTATATGTGTAATATTTCTTTCTCTAAGTTTGATATGATTTATCTATGTTTGATTACCTTAACTATTTTGTATACTATACGTTACTATGATTATTTTCATGTTATATATAATGCATGTTATCTCTTATTTTATATATGCCTCTTTCCTACATCTATGGTTCTAATAAGCATCTACTTGGGCATATTATTTTCGTGCTTCATGGATTATATATTTATAATTAGGTCCATGGTATACCAATGATTACATATCTTGCATTATGTAATACTATTTTTTATGTGTTCATTGTTTAAATCTTGTTCACATTGGGGAATACTATTACATGTTCCTTCACTACTTTATCTTGTTCACATTGGAGAACATAATTTTCACCCCCATTACTTATTATTTTATGGGAATGTAACACAAGTGTTCAAAACAATATGATTAGTTTTTATCACATATTTATTTTTGGTATTATAATTACTATTGTTTAATCTATATGACATTGTTTACTCTTTTTGACATTGCTTAAATTAATTACTTTATGTGAGATTTTTTATCTTTCATACTCTATGTGTAATATTTTTTCCTCTAAGTGTGGTAAGATTTTATCTATGTTTTTTTAATTAATTACTTTTTATACTCTATGCTACTATGATTGATGTCATTATATATACCATGCATGTTATCTATTATTTTCTTATATGCTAGTTTCCATTATTTCCAAGGTTTATCCCATGCATCTAATTGGTCATGCTATTTTTATACTTCATGGATTATATATTTCCAATTCATTCCATGGTACACAAATTATTAAATTTCTTACGTTATTTCATATTATTTATGTGTTCATTGTTGAATATTTTATAAATTTGGGAATACATGTGATTTCAATGTAATACCCCTTGTGTGAGACCTTTTACATTACTCATCTTGATACTTTTACCATATGTGGTGAAATTTTATATGCATAATAATTTGAATCTATTTACCTCTCTTATTTAAAAGCTTCATTTATTGACAACAAATTACTATAATTTGAATTATTAAATCTTAAATCAATAAACTTAAAATTTTAAATTTAAATAAATTTATGAGGAATTTTAAAATGCTTTTTAATTGGAGACTTGTGCCTAGCCTCTTGTTGGGACCAACATACCCCCATTATTGAAAATTGGGACTCTTGAGAAACCCTATAAATTAAATAGGGAAATATGGCATATTAAGACCATTCATAGAATTTGAAGATCATCCATTATTACAAAAGCAAGCTTACTTAGTTATGTTTTGCTTTAATTGCAACTAACAATGCTAATAAATTGTATTTATTGCTTATAGTTTTAGGTTCCATGGTGTTCTATCTTGAGAAATTCATGTTTCAAAACCCTAGCAAAACCCTCAGTATAAATTTGAATATTGGTGAGATCTAAATTGGCAGGAACATTTTAAAATCTATTTTGGACCTAAGTATAAAGTTCATGTTTTAAGCTTAGTCATGTTTTTACCATGACTAAAACTTAGTCTATAATACTTGGTCCCCATTTTTATTTCACCCTTTAAGGTTCCTTATGTGTCTAAATAATATTAATTTTACAAGGTCACTTTTAATATTTCCTAAACTTAACCTAAGGTTTTAAACCTAAGGCCCCATTATATTTATTAATACAAATGAGACCTTAGTCTTCACACCTTATTTTAAGTCCCAATTCCTCAAGTCCAATTTTATGTTAGCTTAGTCCTTTGATTTATGCCTTAACCTAGGTTTTAATCCTAAGGCCCTGACATATTTATTAATACAATCAAGACCGTAGGATTAACACCTTAGCCCAAGTATTTTTATCACCGTGGTCCTAACTTAACTTCCTTGCATTTGCATGATCTAATGACCTATTAACGACTGGAGATTGCACCCGGTGGCAGGAAAACAGGTTCCTGCCTTCTCCCCACAACATGGAAACTCCTCTCTTGCCTATGGGATGGTGAAGCAGGAGAGGAGAGTCTCTAGGTATGGGCTAGTTCCCTCTGATGTATCTTTTTTGTTTTAGGCAGTGCAAAAATATAGATATACAGATATACTGGGGGGATGAAAAGGGAGAAGAAAATGCATGAAAACAAACAGCCTACTCTAAAGAGGTGATACACCAAAATAAAGGTTGACCTTCTACATCCACTCTCAGAATCAAGAGAAATGCAAGTATACTCTACACATCTGGCAGAAGAACCAAGCTGCTAAGACTAATAGGGAGGCTATAATGGAAAATACATAATAGAGGTTTACCAAGGTGCTATGGAATGCACACTTGCAAGCAACTTCCTCTATTTTGTCCTTCTCAAATATTGCTCTTCTCCTTTCATCTGCAGGAAGGGCCCTTGTAAATGACTGGTCTGTTGGCATTAACCTATGAAAGCATCGAACATAATGACTAAACACAAATAATACTCATGACATACACATCAAATCTATCCAAGATGGAGGCAAGAGACTGTATTTTATTGATTCAGGTGGAGAATTTGCAGAGCTGTGCTCTTTACAAAAATTGGAAAAGATCCTTAAAAATGACCAAGTCTACGTATTTATATGGAAAGAGCCAAGAGGAGTCTCATTGGACTTTTGAGTCTTCATTGGGAAGAGATGAAACACTATAGATGACATCATAAGTCTGCTGCGACCATGCTTATTGCCTCATTTTGCATGCTAGTTTGCTCCTCTACCCATTAGGCGGGCCTTTTTTTGTGTTTTGTAGGGATTTTTGCCACCTGATGTTGTGAGTGGTAAATTTTCTGCCCAATGTCGTGGATTGCATGCGGGACTTTGCCGACATCAGCGGATTTGGCTGCCGTGCATGGAAATTTTGTCGATGTCAGCTGAGTAGGTTGTCGAGCACAGAAATTTTGTCGACGTCAGCTGAGTTCATGGCCTTTTCCTCTGCTTGTGTTGTGAGCAGCAATTTTTCCACTGACTGCTTCTGTTTGCGGTCTCTTTTTACCCACCGGTGTTATGGGTGGCAATTTTTCTGCCAGTTGCATTGTTCTTGTAAATGTCTGCCCTCCTTTTGCCTTAGTGTTAAGTGCCTCAGATTTTTCCTCTCCCCTTTTGTGAATGTTTGAAGACTCTACCTTATGCTACCATGAACGCCAATGAATGAGGCCGATGAGCCAATGCTTTGAAATGGAGTTGTCGAATCTTAAAGGTGGACCTCGCAACCCAAAATTAACTGGCCATGTAAAGCAAGTGTAGAAGGTGACCAAGATTTTGCCTGAGGGGCAAAATTGGGCCAACATGACCCTCACTTTGTCATGGCATTCTATCCAATAGAGTGAGAAAATATCAAACTTTGACTTAAACAGTGTGCATCTTAGATGATCTGATAGTTTGTGCTTCCTCACAGCCCTTTGATCAAATGATGCAAGGGAAAATCGATAAAATCTTACACATAACACCTCAAACCAATCATATTCAAGACCTTGGATCATGATCAATGGTTCTCACTTTATCTTTAGGACTTGATTAGATGGAGTGAATCATAGTTGAAAGGTCAAAGGATTACAAAAGGCCTGAATGATCAAAACATGACACCCTTGCATTCAAGAATTAAAATCAAAGGGACCCACTTGAAGAAGCAACCAATTATGAGAAATCTCCTAGATCTTGATATTATGGCTATCAATTCATCATGGATCTTTATTTAATGGAGTGCATTAAGTCCAAGACCTTAGGAAGCCCCAGAGAGGTGCCAAGTGGCACTCTTGCATTGGGTCAAAATAATTTGATGAGTTTAAAATTGATGTTTGTGTGACCATCATTTGATGTCTATGAGGATGTGTTTGATGTCCATATGAATTTCAACTTTAAGCCCATAAAATTAAAAGCTTCACTATCTTAAAATTGACATTCCCATGACCATCATTTGATGCCCACAAGGATGTATTTGATGTCTACAAGACCATCACATTTAATCTAATGAATTATCCTGCTTAAGATCAAAATGCACTCCAAAATCTTATTGGAAGGCTCATAAATTATTTTACAAGCTAAGGGAAATGTTCAAAGCATGATTAAACATAAAAAATCTTTAACTTACAAAATCTAGAAATGGTCTTATAGTCTAAATATATGCAAAAGAAAACTTAGTATAAATCTATACTTTAGGGTCCCCATGACATTTAGTTTAAATATCATGAACCTTAAACTATAGACTTATACTCAGTATTATTTTAAAAGGATGTCTTTGTTATCTAGGACTTAGACTAGGTTATTTCTAGCTAAAGGTTTGAATGTGTTTTGTCAATATGATAAAATCGTAATTTTTTATTAGACCATTATGTCATGTTGATCCTTTTGATCATATTTTGTAAGCCTTGGCATAAATATTTTAGACCAATGCATACATTGTGTTTATTTAAACACAACTTAAACATTGGCTTGAAACATTTAGCGATGATCCCTTTTATATAATGAAGAAAACTTAGACATAAATCCCTTAGCCTAAGGTTTACTCCATGCTTAATAAACACGTAATAAACCTTATCCTAAGGAATTTAAGCCTAAGTCCCATTTTAATAATATAATAACTTAAAGTTTAGGCATCTCTACATATCAATGATTTGCACTTTATCACTAGAGGATGATCCAACGACATGAGGCTCCTGTGGACTTTTCAATGAGACCCTAAGAGCCAACAATCTTGATGCATGGAAAAAGTGCATTCAAATTAAAGATGATAGATGATCCAATGGTTCATGCTTTGTCACTGAAAGATGATCCAATGGCATGAAGGCACTCATGACTTTGCAAAGGCACACGAGCTCATTTCATGGCCAATGCTCATTCAATAAAAGACTAACATAAGATATGAAGAATGAGGAAGACTTGTAAATATTCCAAGTGTCACAACTATGAGGATTGAAACATAAAGGAACCAATCATAGGTAAGGGCTCAAATCACAACAATGGCTCATGCTAGTGTAAGATTTTGATTAAATAGTGCAAAATAAAGAGATCATTTTTAAATGTTAATGGCTAATGCTCAAAGGAATTTATGAAAAATGCCATGAAAGGTCTAGACCAATGCCACATAGATGCCATGCAAGCAAAAAAGTACAAAATAAGAGATATTGTGGGCTAAAAAATGCAAAGGTATAAAGGCAAAGGTCCCAATTAAATACAAGGCATGTATAAGCTATATTTTGATATATCCTACCATTAAAACTCCAAAACCCTAAACCGTGCATAAAAGGTGACCCTAGTAGACTCAATTGGTTATAATTTAATTCAAATAAAATGTGATTATGTTTTCTGAGTGAAAAAAATCTTTCACATAGATCATTTGTAATTTAGTTTGAATAAGTTGTAGAATAAAGACCATGTCAACTCACAAATAATAATTAAAGGAAGAAATTGAGATCTATTTGTCAATAGATAATGAAGGATGAATTTTCAATGACACCAAATTAGACCTTATAGCCCTGAATATCATGGGTATTAAGAATTGGTCCAAACTTGTCTTCATGGTAGAGGAAATGAAGCCCATTACAAAGGAGGAGTAGAGGATTATTGGAGTGAGTATAAGACATTATGACTTGGTCATTATCCTGATGGCCAACCTTCACCATGCTACTGCAAAACCCAAGGTAATACATTTTATAGACATTCTTGCACCCATATTTATTGATTATAGACTAGATAATAAATAGATGATCATAGAGGGAAATTATAAGAAGATAGCTTAAATTTATCATGTAGCTTTTAAGAAATATTAAAATCTCCCTCTTCCTTATGTAGAACTATCCAAAATTAAGGAATGGACTAGCAACCATGACCTAGACTCTATCCTTAGGCCCTGGCTGCACCAAGGAACCAATATCTTTAGGGACTTTAAGGTTAAAATCCTAATATTTTAATTTAGGGAGGGAATTAGAGTTATAATGACCCTATTAAACTGATCCTTTAGATCCCCTTCAACCACCTATGTGAACAAAATTTGGGTTCCCTATGTGCATTTCATGGTGGAACAAAAGCTCACCCCTCTGATTGGAGATTTGATCAATGTCTTCTTGGCCAAGTAATTTAATTCCATCAAAAAGAAGACTTATAAGAAGTTTTATATGATTCCATACCTATTAGACACCCTTCTTTCCTCAATCAACTTCCCTAGTATTAGAAATTGGTCTCCTAAGGGAAAAAACACCATTAATCCAAATCACATATTTTTAAATACAAGAACCATATGTAGTTTATTTATGACTACATCTACCTAGCCATAGTGTAGGAGATCATAGGTGTTCCCATGCCTAGGGTCCACCCACTCAACAAAAAGTATGTTGAAATGATGGGTGACATCTGGTACTACCCTGATTACATAGTCATTAGGATTGAGAGTATTATGTCCCAACCTTATAGATTGCCAATATATGTTTCAAGTAAGCTTACCGAGAAAAAAATGGCCTCATAACTTATGAATGACATTGATGGGGTTTGAAAAGAGAAGAGGAAGGGTATTTGGCACCCTTTCCCTCTGACTATTGGGAGGACTATTCTTTAGGATTGGAAACAAGTTGATACCATGGCTAAGCATAGGTATTTATTTGGGTTTTAACTTGATGAACTCAAGATGTGGGATCCTAAGAACATAGTGACCATACATTTTAAGGAGAAGAAGCTCCCCAAGCCTGAGTATATGCATCAACTTAGTGTTCATGACACCATCTACATTAGGGCTAAGAATTATGGAGTGTTGGCCATGATTCAAAGGCAAAACATCAAACTTGAACACAAATTGAATAAATATAACAATCCATCTAGAGAGGCATGTAAAATGCATCATTTATAATATCACTTTCTACCTAGACCATCCAGGATATCCCAAGAGCAACCCCAAGTAGAAAAGTCACATTCACAACACCAAGGATATATTATGTAAGGTTAGGATGAACAAGGATGTGGTAAGGAGAAAGTGAGAGATGTGAGATTGGAAGAGAGATCAGGAGAGGGGCGCTCATCTTCAACACAACCTCAAAGGCCACCTTTCCTAATATAGTACATTGATATGAAAGCCTTCGAGCCGAAAGAGATACTTGAGGGTGCCTTCAAAGAAATTATAGAGCCATATGATAGTAACAGGGAAGAACTATTTGAAGAGACTCAAATCCAAGTAGGAGAGTTTGAAAAAGATAAAGGAAAATAGCTTATCCCTTTGGCATCCTAAGAGAAGAATAAGGTAGAGCTAGAATTAGTTTTTTTTGGACCAAATAAGAGACCAATGTTGACCTTCACTCACCCTAGTAGTGAATTCAATCTCTTCAATGATGAATTCCCAATTCATGGACCAGTCATCCCTGACTAGTTTATTTATGGAAAAATAGAAAGGATCCCTATTCTTTCCCATTCATGGGCTATGATAAATGTGGAAGTGCGTAATGAAATGAAACCATGGATTAGCTCCATGGTAAAAGAGAAACAAGAAAGGAGAATTATGGTCACTCAAAGACCAAAAAAAATATTATGGATGCTCTCAGAGCATCAAGTGGCACCAGTGTAGTGGTCCTAAAACCTTTAAAATTCATAAGGTCATCTACCACAATGTAATTTAATCCAGAGATAGCTAGATTGGAGAGGGTTACCACCAAGACATCTATGGTGAGAGTAGATAAATTCACCTTTTAAAAGGTGGAGCCCTTTATAGGATTAACCTTGATTGGGGGGCAATAGTTAGGTGAAGTTGCCATTCATGAAGAAGATGTTGAGAACTTGATTAAGGCTCAATTAACATAATGAAAATTAGGGGTCAGAGGAATGAAATAGAAGATATATAATTTGGAAAGAGAAAAAGAAAACCCAAGGACATAGTCAATTCTATCAGTATTTGAGGTAATGACCAAAATGCTTGATGAGTCATTTTATGACTTGTTTGAGGCACAAAAAAATGAATCCTGCTATGAATATATTTTAAAGCCTGCTATGAATCTAAATCTAGTTGATGAGCAACATACTAAAGTCATGAGCATCCTCCAACAACAACAAGCAAAGACCCCACCAATAAATTAGACAATATTCTATTTTATACAATTTTATAGCTTTTGAAATGGGAATATTCCCTTGTAAAGGCATATACTATTTTTTTAGCATATTTCCCCTAGGTCGGTCTAATTGTAGAAAACAAATGTAATATAGAACCATCTTAGGAAGGATAGTTGTCTTTGTCTTTTATACACCTATGTATTGTAGCTAGCTGGTATACTACCTAATCTTTCTATAAAGGCATGTATTACTATTTTTAAAAGAGATAATTTTGTATACTCGAAGCAATTAATATAATCAAGGACTTTTTCAAAGATTGTGCACATTTGATATGTCAATTACTAATATATCTTTTATCTCAATTGCTAGTTTATGTCTTCAATTTGAATAGTGGATTTGAATTTTGAGTTACATTTTATAAATCACATGGTTTCTAATTTGTGCATATTCTATATTAGTTTGAGGATCTTAGGTTTTTATTAACTTCATTCTCTCTATATTCAGATGTGAAAATGCTATTTTATTATAAGAGTAAATCCTTAAAGTAGACCTGGTTATTTCTTGTGACTCTTTGCATTGTCCTTTGAAATTTTCTTGGTATATAGTGAAATTTGAGATTAGGCTATGTTACACTATATATTGGTTGAATTCATACTCAGTTGTAATTGATGTTTTATCATGATATTTGGAACTAAAATTGGCAATAACTCATTTCTTTTCTACTTTACCCTTCTCTTTACTCTTCCTTTACACAAATCACTTTAGTTTTAGCTTCATTATAAATATCCACTTAGATTAGTCTGTAGATTAAAATTGGATCATAATTCACTAAGTATTAACATAGATTCTATGCAATTCATAAAGAATAGATAATTATGGCTCCCAACCATCACTTATAAGTTTGTGGGACACCAATACATATCTCTATCACTATTTCACCATAGGTGACATTAAGTTGCCATGACTTGATACTCATGATTTCTATTCCTTGAACTATAACAATACAAGTGTTCTCCGAACAATAAGGAACCATGTGGTGCATTCATAGACATCAACAAGGTGATTCCCCATTGGTGCTAGAAGGAAGACTGATGAATTCTTTGAATCTTTGCTGATCTTAGCATGTTTTGATCTAACATCAGTGTATCTTTGTACTTTAGAGTGAATTATTTTCTTAAAATTATAAATAACATTGACCTTTGTTATTTATGACACATTTTTGTGCTTCTTTAAGACAAAGATTGATGTTCTTTGAGATATTAATGCTTGTTTTTAGCAAATTTAGCTTAAACTTTAAAAATCCATAGTATTTGAGGTTAGGATGGCTCATTTTAATCAAAGGTTGGCATATATTTCTTAGATATGATTTCCTTTGGACTTAGACTTATAAAGATATATCATCTTCATGTTATTAAACTCATCTTTGAGCTAATTCAGTCAAAGATCAATGTCCTTTGCAATTTTTCATACAACCTTTACAAAATAAGCTCAATGTATAGGTCTAAATTTTATTCTTCATAAATTTAAACTTGATACATCATATTTTAGGTATTATCTTCAAGTTTCAAGCTAGAATTACCTAGGATTAGAATAAGATCACACTCAGAGTCTAGGGAGCCTTTACTTGAGCTTAAGGTTGATAGAAAATCCAGATGTGATAAAGGTAGACATAAGAAATCCAAATCTTTGCCAAATTCACCTCTTAAAGGTACCTATGCCTTCAATCTTAATCTAGGTATGGATTGGTTTGGATAATCTTTAATTAATGTGATAAGTGTGGTACATGACCTCTCACACAACCTTAAAAAATATTTACCTACATTTAGTCCAACCAATATTACAACTAATGAATAACACATTAAGTATTTTAAAGATACCTTAAGGTTGATAAATGTTTTGCTTGAATATGTGGCTTGTAGGTTATTCCCATTCACCTCTAAAGGTGTTTCTTATGAATGGTTCTTTAATTTGCCTAATAATTACATTACTAGTTGGGATGGTTTCACTAATGTTTTTATAGATCAATTTCATAAAATTGTTAGTCCTTATGTTATTTGCCATCAGTTCACCACTATTATAAGGGATGCAATTGAGCCTATTAGGTCCTTTAATGCTATATTTTTATAAAATGTGCAATAGGACCATAAAACCCTATAAGCCTGATGATGTCATAGTTTTATAAATCTACAAGGATGTAGTAGATCCCATGACCTCTATATTTTTTAAGAGATCCATGCTATCTATAACTTCATTAGCTAGGGCCTATTATGAGGTAGTCACCATCAATGATCAGATGTAGCCCCAAGGGCAAATGGCATACTCCATACCAAACATCAACACACGCATGGCTATGATGAACTTATTCCCCAACAATAACCAAAATATCCCAGCATTAAACCAACTCCCAAACTTAAATCAATTACCATTGAGTTATGTAGCTCCTAATCAGAATTAGGATTCTTAATTCATCATACTAATGGTTTTAATAAAAATTAATAAAAGGCTTTGGTACCATCTACTAAGAATAACCAAGAACATAATTTTAACACTCTTAAAAAATGAGAATGAATTTATCTTAAAAATGGTCCAAAATTTGAGCACTAATTTTCTTTAGTTGTAAAAATAAGTTGGAAATACTACTAAAAGTTTAGGTAGGAACTTCTCATTTCAAAGGTATAATAGACCAAATAATATATTTTAGATTCATAGTTTTCATAATAATAGGAATAATGAACTATCTTCTGAAAAGAAGGCCATGGACATTAACCTCATTGATATTATATTATCTAATTATTTCAGGGTACATTACACATCAAATCATGGTGAAATTGATTGTATAGATTTTTGTAAAGCCTTTGAGGATTTCCAAGAGTAATTAGATAAATTTGAAGTGGTCCCTCAGAAGGAAAGTGGTGTAGGTACTTCTAGATCTAAATCATCTAGTCAACCCTTCATGGTGGATACTTTTGATTTACCCTTTCAATAGGAAAATGAACCTGATGAGATCCTTGAGGAGATCTAAGCCTTTAAATATTTATTAAATAAGACCTATCCCTTGAGGAACAGAGATTAGAAGTAGCCTTTGACTACCTCAATTCCTCCCAATAATTTTGGAACCCCCCAGACACCTCTTTAAAGTAACAATCTAGAGCCACCTAAAGGGATTACTTATAAACTTAATGTTGATATTCCTAGTTCTTCTAATAAAACTAGATATAACATAGTTGAGGACATGAAAAAGATAAAGGCTAATGTAATTTTACATGAAATCACATAGATTATAGAGAAAAGGGACCTCCTTCTAGAATCTCTATCAAAAAAGTCCAATAATCCACCCAAGGCAGATCATGTAAATGTGACTATACACAAGGCCAAGGTGGAATCTCCCCCTTTCCTGCTCACTATTAGGATGTTTGGTAAGAACTTACACAATTGCTTACTATATTTAGGAGCATATATGAATATCATTCCTATAGGTATATGCAACAACTTGACTTGACTCCCATTAAGTCTTATAGGGTTGTCACCTAATTAGATAAATCTAGAGCTAAGGTAGTTGGGGAGCTTTCAAATATTCACATGCAACTAGATTTTGAGCCTAGGGTGCAACAACTCATTGATATTTAAGTAATTGATATACCTAATGTTTATGGAGTCTTGTTGAGTAGGAAATGTACTAAGGCTTTGAATGGTTACATGTCCACATATTGCTCACATTTGTGTCTACCTTGAAAGGGAGTTCCTAATCAAATCAGGGTTAAGAGAGAACCATAGATGAAACACATGATAACAAAATAAAATGCTATAAATGAGAGGGTCAACATAATTGAATTAAACTTAGGGGTTTTCACCCTAAAAACTAATAAGATATGTGATCCCAAGGGTGCTCATGTTGTTCCTAAACTATAGAAATTTCATTTTGATGGTGTTAGGTGTAATTTTGGATCAGGTATTTGGGTTGTCTTAACTGAACCTATTAATAAAAAGTATCATGTTTTCTATATGCTCCAATTCCATTTCACTAACAATCTTGTTGAATATGAAGCCCTTATCTTATGTTTATAGTTTTCTATAAAAAATAAGGTCAAATAATTGCTAGTTTATGGGGATTTAGAACTAGTGGTCAACCAAGTAAGAAGCAAGTACCAATGCAAGCTCTCATACTTGAAAATGTATAAGTTTAGGGTTTGGGATTATGTGTGTGTGTTCATATATATATATATATATATATATATATATATATATATATATATATATATATATATATACTACATGAATTTTATCATGATATTAGAACATGGTGATGAATAATTGATTGACAGATGTGGTGAGAAGAGCAAAAGACCAAAGTAAAGCAATTTTTAGGGTTTATCAAACCTATAAAAGGTGTGGTATGGCCTTAGAAGAAAATTATTTTGTTATAAATAGACATTGCTTCATTTTTTTTGGTTACAGAGTCAAATATATGATTACAATCTCCATTTAAGTTGTCCATACCTCCTTTCAAGAAACTAAACTTTTTTTTAAGCTTTGTGTTGCATGGCCATGGTTGTATGGTGTTGTGGCATTGAAATATTTTTAAAATCATTTTTTTGGATTAAAAATTATTTTTTTAAGGATTTGGTTGTATCTTTATGGAGTTTCAAGGTATTTTACAAAGTTTTAGACCCTGAGAATTCCCTTTCAAGATCATGGATTTTTTTTCCTTTCCACCCATGGTGCCCTTGTACTTCCTAAAAATTCAAATAATAATTTTGGTCATCAAAATTAAATTTTTAAGGGTTTATTGACATCTAAAAACATTCTTAGGAAGTTTCAAAAATTTTCACAGGATTTAGTGGCATGTACTAGATTTTGTGTTAAATTAAACTCTCCCATGGGTACCATGAAAAATTACATGTAAGTACATGGTCTGTGAAATATTTAAAAAATAATTTATTTTTTAAATCATCAAATTTCATTCAAACAATAAGTGGATCCCACCTTTCCTATTTAGTTTTTCACCTAAAAGTCATTTATGTGAAAAGTTTTTAATATTGAATTTACATTCACCGCACGTGCACACACACACGCACACACACACACACACACACACACACACACGCACACACACACGCACACACACGCACACACACGCACACACACACACACACACACACACACACACACACACACACACACACACACACACACACACACACACACACACACACACACACACACACACACACACACACACACACACACACACACACACACACACACAATTTTAAAAATCAGTTGAAAAAGATTTAAAAATAAATTATTCATGTAAAATCTTAATCAATCTACTAGATGAGTTGGTAGTTATATTTTTGCTAAAAACTTGTAAAGAAGAGGCTTAGTGTTCAAAAAACACTAACACATTTATTTCCATTTTCAATTTAATTTATTTAATTTTTTTTTGAAAATTAGTAATTAGAAATTCTTTTTTGAATTACATGCTTAGTATCTCACGTTCAAAACCCTAGTTATTGTTGATAGTTTGTGACACTTGACCTAAATAATATTTTATCAATCATAATCATGTGGCTAGTTGAATTCTATGTTTTTGGGTATTCTAGATGCATTACAATGGTATATTTTTTAATTTAAAGCTTCATTATTCATTTTTTTACATATTTTAAGTGTTGAAGTTATTTTATGACACTTGTGACTGTCATTTGTTTTGATTTTCTTTGTACTTTATGAATTGTTTTGAAATCAAATAAGTATATTTTATTTTTTAAACCCTAAAATATTCGTTTTCATTGCAAAAAATTATAAATTCACATTGAAATATCAATTTTAACCCTTTTTAGTGTTGTAGTGTCTAATTTAAAGGGAAGTTATGGTTTATCCTAACTTTGTACTTGATAAATCTCAAGATCTTAATGGGACTAACTATAATATATGTAAAATTCACATTAAAATTTAATTTATGGCCCAAAATCTATGGAACTTTATTTTTTGGATGAAAAACCCCTATGAGGATGACATGTTATATCTAAGCTTACAAATGTGTTTCAATAAAAATCACAAGAATCCATGTTGATTATTCTAAAGAGTGTCAAGGATGATTTACTACTCCATATTGAAAATCATGTGTCTTCTAGTGATGCCTAAAAACTCATTGAATCTACACAAGATGGAACTCATCTCTTTAAGATAATTAATCTTATTCTTGAATCGCTAACTACACCTATGAAATATGATGAAAAAATTGTTAATTTTCTTGATAAAATAAAAAACATGTAATATTAGTTAGTAGGTTGTGAATCTAATAGTATTCAAAATAATATTTTGTATTTAATTATTCAACTTAATATTCATGAAAATTTTCATGATTTCATTTCCATGTTCTTAACTCAGAATACCAAACAAAGCAAGATATCTCTGACCTCAATAATCTATCTACACTTTTGATTCAATAAACTCAAGTGATTTCAATTTTTAATTGTAAAGATAATTCCACTCAAGTACTTATTTCTCTCAATCCTATTTATAAGAATAATAAGAACCATAAATATAAAATTAATTCTCCAAATGCAAAAATGGGAGAAATAAATCTAATAATAAGAATCATAAACCTAATTTTAATGAGACTATAATATGTGTGGAAAATTTAGTCATTTAAGGTAAAATTATTATAAAATAGATACAATTAATAATATAACCTTTAAAATTATCGAAGGGAATAAATATAATTAGAACCATCAAAATAATTAAAACCATAATTAGAACAATAATTAGAAACATAGTTTTAATGTTATTACTTAATACGATATGTTTTTACTTATAATGATAATGAATGGATTTTATATAGTGGTGCATAAAATTGTATGACTTGATTATCTCATACTTATCTCATATTTTATCTAATAGTAGAGATAAATCTAAAAATATTTACTTAGGTGATATTTCATTTTTATAGCTACTAAGCAAGGAAAAGTAGAATTTGTAAATGTTTTTATAAATATGTTTTCTATGTACCAAACTTAAGAAAAGTATATTATCCTATTCTCAACTTACGAATGATAATTTTATTTTAAAATATTATTAAGGATAACTTTTCTATTATAAATAAATTTGGCTCCCTAATTTTTATAGATGTTTAACATAATGGTTTATATATATTTACTGTGTGTTTGGATGTTGTCTTTCATCACATAGTAGGAGTGAATCATAAGTATGGAATGAAATATTAGGACATGTTCATTTTATAAGTCTATATTATATGTCTTACCATCGTCTTGTTGTTTTTATTCCTTTAATTTTATCTCATCATGAGGCTTGTGAAGGATGCTTATGTGGTAAGAAACATACATACTATTTTTTTTTTTTAAAGGTGGAAGTTATACACTTAAAATTTATAATAGGTGAGGATATTTTAAACTTATTGATAACACATATTTTTCATGATTTGGCATACCATATGTAATTGTAACAAATAATTGTTCGTATTTTAAAAATAAAATCTTTAAAATATTTTTTGTTGTTAAAAATCCATCTAAATTTATTTACTTTTTAGTACCCATGAGGTAGCAGTCAAGAAAAAGAAACTAATAAAACAATCATTAAAATTTTAAGAAAGAATATTGAAAAATATGGAACAAATTGGCATAATAAAATCATCTATGATATTTTGGCATATCGTAAAAGTGTTACTCCAAAAAAATATACACCTTTCTCTCTTATTTATTGAACATAAATTGTACTCTCTCTTGATATACAAATAACTTCTTTGTAGGTCTCATCAAAGGAAATAATAAAAGACAATGAATATCAAGAAAAATTCCTACATGAATTAGAAATGCTTGACAACAAACACATTTAGGCTTTAAAAATTTTAACATTTTCTCAAGCATGCATCAAATGAGCATATGGAAATAAAATTCATGACCATGAGTTATACATTTATGACTTGTACTTAAATAAAATTAAAATATTATTAATGTTGATAAAAAAGAAAGCAAAATTAAAACCCAATTGGTTAGGTCCATTCATAATCACTACAAAATATTAACATAATATCTTATTTATTGGCCACACTTGAGGGAAACCTTGTCAAAAATCCCATGGAAATCATGAATTTGCATCATTATTATACTTGGATATATATTTTTATTGTTATTTCAAAAAATAAAAAAAATTAATAAGGAAATATTGAAATAAATTCATATATGTCAAAAATTATTTTCAAAAATTCAAAATCAAGACCTACAAGAATTTTGAAATGTTTCTAGCTTACCTTATTACAAGTTATTTATTTCATGTCGAGTGGATAACATATTTAATTTAAATACACAATGATTTTAATGAGGTAAGTTAGTGAGATACAAGACCATACTTTCACATGTTTTTTTTTTAAATATCAGGCTTCCCTATTACCTAATAGCCTTGATAAGTTGGGGTCATATCTTCATTCTCTCTAAACACTTTAACATGTTGTATTTATCAAAAAATTCTCTACCATGTTGAGTTATGTATCATACAAATATTTTTCCAATCACACATACTTTACTTTATGTTACATGGATATGTTATTCACTAACAATGACATCGATACATATGATGGATGTAAACTAGTCTCATTTCCTCTATGCTTATTTTACATTATTACTTTACAACATGATAATTTAGGAATTTTTTGATTATTGTGTGTGGCTCTTGGCCTTGTGTGTGAAATATATACATGTTCTTGCTTGTATGGCATCATAATTACATTTGAGTGTGGCCTTTGGCATTTTATGTTTATGAAACATTTGCACATCATTTATATGTGGTCCTTGAGCCTTATGTATGACATTATATGCAAATTTTGTGATCATGTATAATGTTACTTATTACTATGGTGCCATGATTTATATCAGACATTATCTCTATTTTTACTCTTGTGCCATGATACATATATTGCACATATTGATTATGTGCTTTAATGTTATATATAGCTAACACATGTTTCATACTATTATGTAATATAATTCAAATGTTCAAAATTATACTACACAATTATACATTTTACATATTTTACAAATATCTTTTGAGATAAGGGACTTGTAGGCTATGTATCGCATCTCAAAATGGGGTAATCACAGTGGGATTGTCTCGATATTTCAAACCTCATGAGAAATAATTTTTTAGATTTATAAAAATATAAAAAATTTATATTTTAATATTATACAACATTAATAGAATATGGGGGCATGTAAAATTCATGTGCACTCATTCCTAAAAATACTTCAATATAGATTCATATATGCATATTCATGGGAATGTGAAAAAATAATTAGATGTTTTGAATATTTGTAAGTTTCAAAATTTACAAATTTCAAATGGAATTGAATGATAATTTAGTATAATACACAAGGTATGATATTCATTCATGCTCAAGTTACTACATGAAAATTTTAAATTTATTAAGTTCAATTTTTTCAAACTTGTAAAGTTACAAATAGAATCTTGATCTGTTTGCAATAATGTGATTCATATTAAAGTTTCAAGTGGGCCATGTTAGAGTATAGTGACACTAAATGTCTATGGTTTCAATTTTTATATGTAGTGAGAAACATTTGGTGATTCCACCCATTTTTAAATTATAAATTAGATAGCCACATTTTGTGGTTCCACCTTCAATTATTCCACAAAGTAATCTACATATTCAAAAGAGAGTTGGAGAATACAATCTTTCCATCTCAAGGGAATTCAATGGTTTTCAAATTAATATTTATTAACTCTCAATTATCCATAGGTTTAATCATTTATCCAAATGCATAAAAAATGAGGCACCTACACTTCCCAATTTCAAGTCATAAGGTAATTATATTGCATACTCTTTCAAGGGCATTGTTACAAGTTTTTTTCAAGTTCACATCTAATTTAATCTAGTAATTTTATTTCATTGCATCACTAGAGTAAAGTGGGGGAAAATATAAATTCTTAAATATAATAATTAATTTCTTGAAAATGTTTAATATTGACATCCTTACCTTGCATGGTCTATTCACCATTTTATTAACTTGAAATATTTATGAAAGTCTTCACTATTCTATAAAATATCTTGAAAATCATTGAAACATCCATTTTTTATTACAGGTTTTTTTTAGACCAGTACTATTAGTCTGTATCCTTTTTAGGACAAGATCATGTTTGGTTAAATAGGGCCATAATGAAATCTTGTCCACTATTTTGGCCTTATCCCCCATACCCTAATGGTAACTTTTTAAATTATATACATTGATTTTTACCACTCACATAATTTTAATAAGGTAATTTAGTGTAAATAATAAATAAATTACTCTATATAATCACATTAAGGTCTCTCCAAACATATCTACCAATCTCTTAGAAAATGTTAATGTGCATTGAAAAAAATAACACTATTCTTTCCAATTTGAATTCTAAATCATTCTAACAACCATATGCCAATTATGAATTTTTTTTATTATAGGTCAAAGGCACTCATTTTCAATAATTTAAATAAATATATCTAGTTACATTCATATACAAAATATTCAATATTCACACACTCATTCTAAGAGGGATAACTGCATCGACTCGAGGCCATTTTGGGACATGCAGGTAACACTTATATTACAAGGGTTTTTGTAAGGGTGGTTCAACTATTACCCTAACCATATTCCCCCATTTTTAAATTTTATTTATTATACATAGTCTATACTTATATTTTTGTATGTCTTCTGCATAGTAAATCTAGATACACCAATAGTAAAACATCACAGAGAGCCACATGCACCCAGATAAAAAAATTGGTCATGTAGAAAAATAGGATGTAGACATATTCAATAGATAAGGACACAATGTAACCCTATAATCCTATTGAAACCTTGTCCCCACATAGTTTTAACTCCTAATTTTAATGGAAACATACATCAAGGGTCCTTATAGTCAGTTTCTAGTGACGAACAACTTACACATTCAACAATAAATTAGATCCAAGCTAAGTTTGAATATATTTTGTCAAATTACTCTTTATAGATAATTATAATTATATAAATTATGTATTTTACATTTTGATCTATATATTTATGTAGATTTAAATTAGTTTTCAATAGTTTATATATTCTTAAAATTTCATTGTTAAATACAAAAGAACATTAAATACTATCTAAAAGGCAAGAATACTGATATAATGCTTTGGAGATAGTCTGAATATGATTTTGAGTAGTTTAGACATATAACATGGAATTACTGTAGGTTATTGATAGTAAATTGGGTACGTTAGACCCTTGGAAATCATGCACAATTCATGTAAGATGGAGGTAGGTCAAATATGACATTGCTAAGTATCTAATATCATATTTTAGTATCTACACATACCTATCTATCATTCATCTTGGAAAGCTATATCACACTTGATAAATCCATTTACACTCTATTGAAGCATTACCAAAAAATATACATCCTAAAACCCATGAAAGGAGCATCCATAAAAATAATTTTGAATAGTAATGTAAGGTCAAAGTTGCATGTTATCAAATGTTAAAATCCAAAACATTGCATTACATTATAGTGGAACAAAATTTATCATAAATAATTATATGGGATAAATACATGTGTTCGATCCATATTTTTAGTATTTAAACATAGAAAATACTCAAGTACTTAGTGGTGAGTGGTTGGGGGTTTCCAACCCATCTTTCTAACCCATTTTTATAGGCCTATTTTGTGTTGAAAGTGAAACTAGGGGTTTAAGGAAAACATAATAAAAATCAATATTTGTGCATAAGATCAAGGATAAGGAAATACGTAAAAACCACACACAAATATATATGCAATGATTTTTATTGGAATGGACTGACATAGTCAACTTGGATAGTGTTAAAAGATAGAGGACAATGTTGGTCTCCATATGGGTTTGTGCTTCAATCACAATGTTTGTAAAATTTTTGGTAGTTTATTTCTTGATCTAAATAATTAAAAAAGTTATTATAGAGTCATTTTAGGATTGTGACTTAGGAAGTGAAGAATACACATTAGAAAATCATCTAAGTTCCTTTCCTCCTTATTTTATTTGTCAATTCTAATAATAGTTAGTGTAATATCAAACCCCCTTTAGAATTCAAATTTTTATCATTTATGTCATATTTCATACAATATAAATTTCAATAGTTTTATGTTATTTAAATCACCTAAATATAAAAAATAATAATTTAATTAGGTATACCTGATTTTTTTTTCAACCATGTCAAGCCCTATGTCTTTTTTCATTAGGGTTTCATATTTATTTCTTAGGGTTTTATATTTACCCTACATTTGGGTTTGAATTTTAGATTTGGTTTTCAAATAATCATGATGGAAATTATATTAAGTGGTGTATAATATGGGAAATGATTATACTATATTTCATGATCGATTTGATTACATATATCAACAAGAACTAACCAAATATCTTAAAATGAATGTGTACATGATTGATGCATTGTTCCATGTAACTATAAAGGAAAAGTAAAATTTTGATAAGGAACCAAAATTTGAGGAGAAAAATGGGGAAATTTTAAATGACAATAATACACATTTTAGAGGCACAAAAATTGTAATATACATTTAGACTAAATATCCTAGTGCTACTATTCATATATATACACCCATGGTTACACATGTGGTGCCTAAATATGGGGTGGGGGAAACACAAGTTACTCCTCAAACTTCTATGGCTATTATTATGCAACATAAATTTATGCCTTCTAGGCTTGATGCTCATTTGATGTCATCTATTTATATTTAATATTATATTCATATTTATATAACTCTTATGAAAACTATTCTTGATATTCAAGCTAAGGTATCTAAAATAGAACAAGGTTCTTATAGAGTGGGCCATTCAACTAATTCTCAAGCATTATTACACACTATTTTTTCTCAAGTATCTTTACTTATCCATTGCCTACAAGATTAGTTGAACATAAACTCACACCATATGATTTTAAATTTTATCTATAAAAACATATTAGATATTTTCATGTATAATGCTTATAATATGAATCCATTTATAAGTTTTTGACCAAGTTATTTCTAAGGAGTGTTCAAGACTATGTTTTGTGATGGTTTTATGACATTTTTTCCAATTAATTCATGTTTTTAATCATTTGGATAATCAATTATTAGCATAATTTTATATCAATATTCGTGATAAGGTCTCATATCCTTAGATTGAAAAACTAAAGAAAGGTTTTGATGATCCTATAAGTGACTATGATATTTTTTATAAGACTATGATCTCTAAAGTGACAAATCCTATTGATGATAATGAATTACAAGACATATTCAAGAAAATATTAATTTATCATTTACATGATTGTATTATGTTAAAAAAAATTATATATTTTGATGACATGTGTCATAAATTTAAAGACCATGAAATTAAGATACTTTATATGAATAATCTAAAGTATGGGTATAACACTCCAACATTCTCCAATACCAAATTTAAAAAAAAAAAAACAAATCTAAGGAAAATAATATAAATAATGAGGCTAAAGCAATAATTAATTCATTTTTACAACATGATAATAGCCTTATCTGTTTGACTCCTTAAAGGAGGAATTTTACGCAATCATCATATTCTCCTCATAAGGTGTTACAAAAGGTACACGAATGAAATATCATATCTCTCCCTTCACTAATGGAGGTCAATATTCTAAAGGCACAACCTAAGGGTTCAATATCAATGTTGGTATAAAAGCATGGGACATTATAATAATAGATGATATGGTTTGATACATAAGATACAATGTTTGATTAAGGACAACATTATTAAGGTTAGTGACATTAATACACCTAAAATGATTTAATTGCATAACCGGATATGAAGCTTAATATAATATTGGATACTTTTCCAAAATATATGGGATCAATAAATCAAGAATCATAAGGTGCATATGACTTATAATGTGCATCTCCTTTAATTTATTATGATAACATAACTGAGGATGAACATCCTATACATGGTATTATTGGTACACTTAAAATCACATTTTTACAATGAACTAAAAATGCTTTCAATGACCATGATATTATTGAGGATGATTATACTAATTTACCTTTATTTGTACTGATTTTATTGACTCATGTCCTATACATAGTGTTATGGTATGGTCTAGTGAAAACATACACACTATGAAATTTATTACTAATCTTGGGTACACACATGGATATTTGATTGGTAAAACTACTATAGTGAATGGTTAAGATGGAAAGAGATAAAACCATCTTGGGAACATTGAGTTATTGTTGAATTATTTATACCCTTGGGTTTAGAAAGGGTCAAACTATAACTAATGAACACCTGAGATTAGCCTTAGTTACCTTATTATGTCTTTAAAGTGTCTTGATAACCAAAGAAGAAGTTAGTTTCCTTAACAAGTGAAGTAAAATGTTCAAGTAATAAGTCATGTCAAAAGTGTCATGGTGATCCCCATATTACATTACTTTAGGTTATGTCAAGGTTTCATTTTATGTTGACTATGTATAAGAGCCTATAACAAGACTCAAGGTTACCCTTGTGGGCTACATAGACTCATGAAAGGTAATCTAACACATTGATGTCCATATCCAATCATATGCTCATTTGAACATGTCAAGACATACATAAATGGGGTAAATTTAGGAGATTAGGGTTTAATTTTAAGAAATATGATGACTCTTATGTAAATCCTTACAATAATTTAAGGTTATTTAGCATATGTCAAGGTATATATTATCTTAAATTGATGTTTCATTTGAATTTATGCATATTGTGCCTTCTAAAGGGGTGTTTAAACCATGAATATTATACTTTTATGACCTATAAGACATCATTGAGACATTATAAAGAGTCAAAAGCCTCTAAAAAGGACCCCATTATCATCATAATATCCTTCTAAGGTGGTTTTATATGCAAAAGGAAACTCTTTTAGAGGTCAAACACTTTTCATCCACCACAAAGGGGTCCACACGTGTAACAAATGACTTTTCACCTTCACTCCATCTATAATCCTTGTTTTAAAATCATTTTGACTCCTCATTTCCCTCCTCTTTCCCACCAATAGCCTTTCAATATCTAATCCATAAAAAAATGTAGTAAAATGATGTTTTGCAAGTGTTTTCAGACTTATATAGACCCATATAGTATGGTTAGGGTTAGAATAAGTTATTATACTTCATGGGGGTATCTTTCAAGCACCTTAAAGAAGGATTAATGTTTCAAATCTGCATGGAAAGGAATGAATGATATCAATATCTTCATCAACCCTTTGGTAAGATCATAAGGGATATTTTGAGATAGATGGTATAGTTCCTACAAGGGGATTCAGAGCCCAAGATCTTATCCAGAGGTGGGGTCCCTAGTAGGATTGTAATTAGTGTCATTAGTTTGTATATTAGGGGCCTAAGCTTTATTAATAATTACTAAGACCTTTAGGTGGTCTTAAGCACTTTTCAAACCCCATAAGCTTGGTTATAGGCATATTGATGAATTTTTTTAGCTCATTGTGATAGATTTAGAATAAATAAAGGTATATAAATCCTTGTTGAATGTTTTATAACCCTATGAATATTTTATCATAGTAATTGCAAGGATATATCATCACATAGTCTCTCTAGGTTAGCATATTATAGATCATGTTTAAGAAATTTTATGTTTTATGAAGGAGCAGAGCATGAAAATGATCAGTGAAAGTTTCCTTGGCTTCCTCCAAGTTCTTCACATACCTCATCTAGTCATAATTTGATCATAACATATCCCATTCAAGCTTATTAACACAAACCATGTGAAGGAAGGAAACAAGCTTCAATCATGATTTAACATGTATTCATGGTAATCAATATTTAGGTTGAAAGTATAAATGCTGTATTTTTTAGGTTGCATAGGTGTTTTAGGCATGTGGAGGGGCCCCTCTCTTAGAATAAATAAGCCTCATTATGGATCTCAAGGCCAAAAAGCATGAGTTAGCTCCAAATTCACTCATTAGATTTTAAAAGGGTTTATGTTTTGTTATAAATTTTTTATAGTTTTTGTGAACTCATAAGTTTCAATTTCTCCCAAAATATGCATGATTCACTAGTTCCAAATTCATTACTTTATTGAGTATATAGATAGAAATGTTTAGGGTACAAATAGATGATCTTAAATGAGGAGTAATAGTCCACATGAGGTATCACAAATGGAATCTTCTATATAATGACTTTATTATCTATTTCCACTTCATAATAGGCTTTGATTTTTAGACAAAATTTTAGAGGACTATATCAAAGCACCTACAGGTCTAATTCCTCATACACAATCCTAAGAGTGAGAGTGAGACCAAAATTATATATAGTTATATGAAGTTCTAATATAACTATGAGGAAATAAACTTAATAAAATTTTAAACACATGTAATATGCCAATGATAGAGCTTAGAATGTCAAGTTAAGGCCCAACCTTCAAAGAATTCCCCAAATCACCACCTAAAATTGAACCTAAGTAAACCCAATAGAGGTATATATAGTTTTGAAGGTGTCTATCTAAAGGGAGGCTACTAAGTTTTAAAAATCCCAACTATATGTTATGGATGGCCTCTATAACCTTTCTATTGCTCACTGACATTTGGGTAGGCACCAACTAGTATCAAGTTCTTCAAACCACCACCTATAAAACTACAATCATGTTGTCTCCAAATCTAAAAATGGAATGCCATATAAAATGAAAAAGGAAGATCAATAAAATGATCATAATATAGAGGATATGTTGTTGAAATGAGAATGAGACATGAAGGGATATCTAAACAAGCTAACTTAGGCTTATACAATTAACTTAGTGCATACAAGTCTGCCAAGCCAGATAAGATACCTATGTTAATTTGAATGAGGAAGGTGACACACTCCATTAGATAGGTCCTATAGTGTTTATATGACATATATAAAACCTTTAACATCCTTAAAAATAAAGTCAAGTTGAGAAGGTTAACAAGGCCTGACTCAAGGTTCATAACACATAAGATTATGTGTGTGGGTGACTAGGAGAGCATGTTGTTATAGGAAGAAAGGGGATCAAACCTAAATATATGTTAACAAATATTAAAATTAAATTCCATGAGATGATAAAAATACTTTAATATTAATGAATAATTGAAACAAGACCACTCAGGTATTTAGCATCAACTAGTTTGAGCACTGAGACTGGGCCAAAGATGGTCATGGCAGACCTATAAGGGAAGAGGGACAAAGATAAGAGTCTAAGAAATTGTGAGATTTTGTAATAGATTATAATTGGATAGAATAGGTTACTAAGGTGATATTAAATTAACTAATTAACATATAGGAGGTTTAAGGTCTTGAGGCTCCATTTAGGCCTTTAAGGCCTAAGACCCTCTTTAAGCCCTCAAATCCCTAATTTCATTATTATGAGATATTAAAGATCGTTAAGAAGAAATAAGGCTATAAAAATATATATGATGATATTATAGGGTCATAATAAGGTGTTACCAGTAGGAAAAGGTAGGGGAATTGTCAGTTTGGCCTAATTACCTCTCTCAAGCTCCATCATCCCAGTCTGCCATTTTGACCTACTAGTTCAAATGCTCATATCTTACATGGAAAGATACATGAGTCCAAATGATATTATGGGAATTTTTTGAACCATATGAACTTACTATCTATTGTAGATAGAGTTTATTTTGGGAAGGTAGCTCTATGAATGATCATTAACACTATTATCATACCTAGACTCCTAGTGAAGACTTGAAAGCTACCAACTTTTACTCAGAGCTCATTGTAAAAGGTGCATGGTATTAGGATCTATTATGGATCAAAATTCATAGCATTAATTTTTAAATCTAATTACTTTAATCTATGAACCATTGTTAAGATGGTAGGCCACTAAAACCCTTCTTAAACCTTGATAAGAACCTAATGAAGGAGAACTAGAGGGAAATGCTTCCAAATGATATGGTTTGAATTTGTAAAAAATTTAAACACATTTTAAACTCTAATAAGTCTTATTCATGTCATTGGTTTGTATAGATAGTTTAATAGATGCACTAGATACCTTATTTTTTTAAGATTTAATGATGAATCCAAGGAACAGAGCTAGATGATAAATGGTAGATCACTCAATAGGATGGTTTGAAGTGTATTCCACCCTCTCATGACACAAAATACTTTACATTCCTCCTGTAAATTATTTTATATCCCTATACTAAAGAGGTAGTCTAGTGATGCTAATGAAGGATGACCTAGTCACCTAGATGAGAAAGAATATTTGGTGTGCACTATATAAAAGGCATAAATCATGGTATAATATGATTTTTTATTACTAAAACATGATCAATAACCCATTCCCAAGTTTTTATGAAAGTATCATGTCCATCCAATTAACTATCATTGAGTGATTAGGCTTAGTTACCTAGTAGGCCTATTTGGTCAACTAACGAATATGTCTCTTGGCATCTAGGGATTCTAAGGGGTGAATAGGGAACCAAAAATAACATTTTAATTGATTCATGGAGCTGATCAGACACATTTCATGGCCATTATGGAGAACAAAATAGTTTTTAATCTTTATTGACATGCAAAAGAGAGGTGGGCTAGTTAAGGCTTTATTAGGACCAAGATATACCACATCCTACCATTGTAACTACCAAAAGAAGAGGTGATTAACCAAGTTGGCATTCTCATAAATTGAATAGGATTAAAAAATATTGAATTATCTTATATCCACCACACCTCTAAACCCAAAGGATCATTGAATACCATCAACCATCCAATTCAATGCATAAGAGAGGTTATGGATCTTATACTTATCCTTATTCATGTTTGTAACTAATTGTTGATTAATTGAGGTTCATTATGGCCTCTTATCCATAATTACATGCCACATTATTCCATTATTTCCCTCTTTTTTTCTATAAATTAAGGCTCAAAATCCATTAAAAGCATCCATCCACTAAGTCTGAAGAAACTTTACCCAAATTATACCATGTAACCTTTAAATCAATATAAGGAATATTTCATATTCTCTATGATATCTTAGTGAAATTTATACTTGTTTATTTATAGAAGTGATTGAGTCTTATCATCCTTTTCATGTCCTTATTCTCACCTAGTTTCTAAGAGATTGTTCTAAATAGGTCATATGGTGTGTGAAAGTGTTAGTGATTGGGGTTAAAGTGTAATTTGATTGGTAATGTCTTGAAGTAAATCTTCCATTCATCACCCTTAAGTTACATCCATATAACGTAACCCTTATGTGAAGTAATGATGCTTAGGAGTCTCTTAGAGAGAATGATTTAGTCACTAGTCCTTATCTAGTTCATAATTGTTTTGAAGTGTCAAATAGAGAGGATACAATATGTTGGTGCATAACCTCCCATAGCTTATGTATGTTTTATGCATCTTCTATCCATTTTCATCAACAAGTTAGTAACATTATTAATTAGCTCATAAATGATGCATTAGGGAAGCCAGGCCCAAAACTAGAGGTTAATCTTAATAAATAGGCTACCCACACCTAGAGGTGATGCCATTATATCATATTTATGAGGTAGGTCTAAAACACCTCTCCTTCAAGGGTGAAATCTAAAATCATGAATTTTTTTTTCACACCTATTGGGACCAAAATAAATTTAGAGAAACTACTTTTAAAATTTGGTTATCTCAAGGAGATTCAAACACTCTAGTGGCACATTTTCATTCAAATTTCATTCCAAAAGTAGTCATGAGGTCTTCATAAAAAGGTAAGGAAACTGAGTTTTTTGAATTATCCTTAGATTTTACTAAGAGGAATAGGTACCCTATGTCTAATTCCTATCCTACACCCCCTAATTCTCCCAATAATTCTCAATAAATTACTATTAAAATTCCTATAACTCTAATGGATAGGCATGGAAACCATGCCTTGGTGACCATTAATGGTGGAAAACCACTAAACATAAACTAATTTGATGATATCCCTATTGATACACTAAAGATCCTTCCATACTTCACAAGATAAAACTATACCACTCTTATTGAAAACATTATAGATATAGCCAACCTCTACTCAGTAAATAATGTAACTAAAAAAAATTTAATAATGAGGTTGCTATCTACTTCATTAAGAGATAAGGCACTCTAATGATACATATGCATAATACCTACATCTATCAACACTTGGGATGAGTTTAGGTAGCACCTATACAAGAATTTTGAGGATAGAAGTGACCACTTATCCCTAGTGGAATAATTGACTAAAATAAAAATGGCTCCTCAATAATTTATGGTAGAATTTAACTAAAGGTTTTAGAAACATTGGGATAAGATCACAATAGTAGTTAAATCCACTCCTTATTATGCCTTTTTATACTACTTGAGATCCATCATGTTTGATGTAGAAATCATGATATAGTCCATGGGTGGGAACACACTACCTGATTCTTATGAAGTGGAAATATGGATAGAAAACTATCTAATACAAGAAGGAAAGCTCACATCAGGGCCATTCATGACTTTGTTCCTAGATATATAGCCTCCTATGTCTACTATTTCTCCTATACCAATGCTAACTAACCATGATCAGATAGATGCTACTTAGGAAAATAGATTGGTTAAACTTGAAGGGCTTCTCAAAGCATAAAACAACAAGATATTAGACTTAGAGAGGAAAAAAAATACACATCATACGCCATACCAATATTCTTATCAATATCCCTATCATCATTATCAATTAAACAAGCCTCCATATCAAGATAATTCACAAGGTCAAGGGTAGATCACTCAAGCAAGGCCCTACAATAGTTTCAATCCCAATTTATCTAGAACTTATAGAGAATTGGTTCCTACTAAATATAATTATGCTCAAGAAGGCTAATAGTCTACATAAGTGGGGAAGTCTCATAAGGTGTTAACTAGTCCAAATGATGGTGCTTGGTAAACATCTCTTATGTAGTAGAATTAGGCTCCTCTTATGCAAAACAATCATCCTCCTACACGACAAAAAATACCCTTTTGTGTAACATGGAGATATCCCTTTCATGAATCAATATGAAATACAAATAAATAAGGAATGATTAGGAGTCAAGCATAATTAGATATTATATTTTCCAACTTATAAAAAGGAGAAAACTCTTTTAAATAATGCATAATTAATCAACTTGGGGGTGAACACAAAGTGGATAGTCTTATTGCATCCCATACAAGGGATAAAAGAAGAGTAATGAGTAGTGATTTAGAGGTTAGGATAACAACTCCTCCATCATCTCAACCACCTTAGGAGGTTAATGGACAAAATATATCCCCTAAATCTCCACCAATGCAAAAGGTTAAGAATGAGAAAGGGCAGAATAACAAAGGCCCATTCATACCATAGTTCTTTCAAGCTTGAAGTAGTATTTAAGCTCATAATTTGAAATCAAAGGTTGATATCCCTAATATTAAAATTATATACTAGATGAAGAAGTCTCATGTCACCATACCAATGTGGGAGATATTTTTTATCCCAAGGTAAAAGGACCTCCTCTAGGAAGAGTTGTCTGAACTACACATCTTAGATAAGTAGGTAGAAAAAGTAAGTATAGTCCTAACCAACACCACTCATCCTAATGGGCCCCAACCAAATAAGGTAAATAAAACCCCCTCCTTTCTATATTTTTTTCATAATATCAAACTCCTTATTACATAATTATATTATAGATAGTGGAGCTAGTACATCTGCCATGCCTAAATCTATAGGAGATATGTTGGAGTTAAGGTATGAGCCCAATTCTAAGGGAATATTATAAATATATGGGTATTATACTAATAATATTGACATACTCAAATATCTAAAAATTATCCTCGTTAATTTTCCTAATTATACCATATCCTAAGATGTTATGGTGTTTGATCTTCCCCCTTATTTTTCCTTACGTTTGTCTAGGGATTTCACTACTAATATAAGAGGTTATATATCTTCTGATTGGTCTTATATGGTATTTAGAATTAGGTATAGAACTAATTTCACCACTAGGTCTGAGCCTATATCTAGGTTCTATTTATATCTTATATGCTTAATTTATCTAATGTTAATTATACTATCATTGATCAAGATGAACACCCTAATGACTAGAAGCTAATTAAGCCATTTGAAGGGATATAAAACTTAATTCTTGATGATTGGGGGGAAGATAACCATGGTTATGATCTATATAAGAGTATTAAAGAAGCAAGATTTGGGATATAATATATGCATGAAGAGGAATCAATCATACTAGAACTCATGACCATAATCCAAGATAATGATAGAGTGTGGAGTTTGTTCTTTGATGGTTATAGGTGAAAGAATGGAAGTTGAGTAGGTTTCATACTTGTCTCTCCTTATCAGAAAAGATATTTTTCTGGTATAATGTTCCAATTTAGATGCACATGCAACATAATAGAGTGTGAAGTCCTCATTTATGGGCTACAATGGGCAAGTAAGAGAGGTATTGATATACTATAAGCCTTGAGAGATAACGAATTAGTAGTAAATCAATTGAAAGGACATAATTAAGTCAAAAATACACTCTTAAAGGCATATAAGCATAGGTTTTGGGACCTCTTAGAAGACTTTGAGGATTTTGACATCCCTTCAATCCCAAGAGAGGTTGATCAACATATAGATAGGTTGGCAGCTATAGGAACATAGTATGAAATCCTAAGTAAAGTCAAGAGTATTAAGGACTATTCACAAATTAAGGTAGTTTATAGACCTTTAGTGCCTTATAATGAGGTCAAATGGTAGGTCTTTGAAAGTGATAGACAAATAGCATATTTATTGTAGTAAGAGGTAGAATTATACTCAAAGAACCAAGGTAGACTTCAACAAAGTATTGTGACCAGATTTTTCAATTAAGAACAAATAAAATACCTAAGGGATTAGTGACTCTTGAAAACATTTTCAATGATAATTGAATAAGGATAAAGTTACTGTTGACCAAATTTAACCCTGCATGTCAAATTAGGACCCCTATAGGTAAAAAATTGATTTTTAGGTGTTTTATGGGTCTAATACATATGTATTAAGGTGTATTATATGTTATTTAGTGTTATTTCATGTTATAATATCCTTAGTCATTAGTTTTCTTTAGTCTTTTTATCATTTTGAGTCATTTTGGGGTCAAAAAAGGGGCATTTAATTATTTTTATAGCCTTCTAGGTAAATGTGAAGATTTAAATGTATGATTTAAAACCACATCTATCATTTTATGTCTTAATTAATTAAAACTAATTGAAAAGTGATAGTTTCCTAAAAAAAAGGGTAGTTTTCTTGAAAAAGGGGAGTTTTCTTGAGTTATACGGACTTGTATAGACTTATACAGCTAGGGAAATTTCATGAGTGTCCCTTACTCTTCCAAAAACTTAATTTAGTTCTTATTTTGATCTAAAATACAAAAAAATGAAGAAAATTACTTATCTCTCCTTCCACTAGGCTTGGCAAGTAAAAGTAGTCTTCAAGTTTGTACTTGGTATGGTCATCATGAGAGGTTTCAAGAAAAATTATAATGGGGGTGTATTATAAAATCATTAATATTAAATTTTATGTTTGGTTGTAGAGGAATGGTGTCCTATGATTTATGGACCATCCTAATGAAGTTGATTATGTTTTTCTGCTTGCCAATCTACACACCCTGTAGGTTTTTATTTGTTTTGGGCATTTATGTACAATCCAATTATTCATATTTGTTTTATATGATGTTTAATCACTACTAAAATTATTCCCATTCTTATTTTCACGTTTCAAGGTGTTGGATAATTCAAGTACATCAAAGTTTTAAGAGAAGCATCATTTTATGTAGTAGGTAGTTTTTCACTATTTACAGGATCTTCTTACTTTGATAGTGGTTTTAGAAGATGAATATGGGTTGGATTACATTTTTCCAATGTTATATTTGTCACCTTGATATTTAAACCTATTTTAACAAATCAATCTATATGGAATGGTAGTCATATACAACTTACCAGTCAGTCTACCATGAAAATGTTCATCTACAAGTGCTTGGAAAAAGAAAACTAAGTGGAAATTAGGAACATAGATCTTTGAATCAATTCAAGGGTTTTGAAAATCCATGTTGAGGTATTATAATATTTTTAAGATTCAATTAATTAAAAAAAATTCTCACTTCCCAATCCTCATACTTATTGCTTGTACCTTGAAAATCTCCACTTGCCTGTAGCTGCTAGCAAGGAGTCAAAGGTGTCATGAGGAGTGTTGGACAAGTGGTGAAACCCTAATTAAATTTTTAGAGTGATTTTTACATGATAATACCTATTGTAAATGTTAATTAACAAAGGGAGGATGTAAGCCATTTTCAAAGGATCTAAGGACTATTCTTAGGGATCAAATCCCTAAACATGCAAAATAGAGCACTTGAGCCTTTTGGAGACACCTTAAACATTGTTAGGTTAATATCTAATAATCATAAATGCACTAATTATATATCCTCACCCTAAATTTAAAATTTAAAAAGGAATAAGGTGATTTAGTCTTATGTTTTTCTTACTAGGAGGGCTCAAAATTTCCCTTTTGGCTACTAGATTATGATAGTGCCATTTACAGTTTTTTTTGAAATTCCAAGGGGATTCTAGAATCTTCAAGTGTAATAGGTATGTATTAATGGTTGGAATATATTTTAAAGATGAATGAAATAAAAATGAGAGAAATGATATTAAAACAGGATGATATACTATTTTTTCAACTCCCATACATACCTACAGGGTGTCTTAAACCTTAAAATACCCACCTACAGTTGGGTAAATAGGCAGTGAGCTAAAAACATTGTCTAAGTGATGATCTAACCAAATAATATGAGTGAACATGTTAAAATAACTAATAAATGTTCTTATAATGTTTTATGTAATCTCTTTCAATGTTTCAAGGTCCAAACTATACAAGGTTTCTTATAGATGACCCCTCCAAAGCAAAAATCTAGTCTGTTGTAACCAAGTTAGATAGTGAGTAAGCTTGGTGATTAAGAGAATGGGAAAACTAATTGAAGTGAAAAAGTGGGTAAAAGTACTTATATAATTATATTTGAATATATAAATAGGTAATATGTACTATTTATAAGCCTAAACCAAGCACAACCACCTACAAGATTTACTGAAGTGCAGTTAGGCAAGGTAACATAGCCTTGACCAGTCAAGGGTATAAAGTGGCATGTAAAAGATTGGGGTGGTTAAATGAATTGAAAAAAATTATTTAGGGTTTTTATATAATCTATACACCTTAATAATATGTAAAATAATAATTTTGAGGATCCCAATGATTTAATACATAGTCCATTGGAGGAAATCATGCACACAGTCACTCTTCTAGTAGTCTGACTTAATTTTAATGATTTTGGAAGGTCATAAGAGATGAAAAAGAGATTAATTTTTGTAATTAATATCCTTAAAACCTATATAAATCTATAAAACTTTAATATTGTTTAATAAAATAGGGAAGTACCCTCTATTTTATCTTAAAGGGTACTTCCCCTTAGGCATAAACTGGTAGGTTTGGGAAGCAAGGATAAAAGAGTGCACCAAGAGATAAGAGAGACTTATGGGAAAGTGTGGAGAGTTGGGAAAAATATATGTAAATATGGAATAATGTGAAAAAAATTATGGAATTAAATAGGGTACCCTATACTCTTAAGGTTGCATTCGAACTTATTTGGACAAGGTTAGGCCTAAAAACCAAATAAGAGACCAATGCCACTTCTAGCCCTAGGAATGATCTATAACTTGTTGGATAATTTTTATAGGATTTATATAGATTTTTTAAAGATTTTTAAGGCTAGATAGGTTGCATGAGAATCCATTTTTGGCCCAAAGACAACTTAGACTTGTGTAAAATGTGAAAACAAGCTCGATGAGAGAAGTTTAGAAGCTCACATCTCTTTTGATGATTTTCATGGGAGACAAATAAGTTTATAGGAGTTATAAGGGGTAATTAAAAAACCTTATTGTGGATTTATTTTTCAATTTTAATGTCCCGTATTTATGAATAAAGATTAAGAGGTCAAAATAGGCTAAAACCCTTATAAACCCTTTGCTAGTGACTAGTTTGGAGAAATGAGGTTGGAAAGCTAATCTAATGGAATTTTTTTCCTATTATGATAATTTAAAACTATAGGATACTCTCTTATGATACTCCCCATGATTTTGGAATGTACTAAATTGTATGAAAAAGGTACAAAATAGGGTACTTTTGATTATTTTGTGTGTTTTTCAGGTTCTAAGAGGATTCTAAAGATTAAAAAATTTGGAGAAGGATTAAGACTTAGGATAACCCATAATGTAAATTTAATTATTCATAAAAACTTGTAAGGTTTTAAAAAAACTACTTCATCTCAAACAGTAAAAATTGGCATAGTGACCAAGCTAGTGAGAAGGGTGGAAAACTTCAAGCGAGCTAATTTTAAGGTGTGACTAATGATTATAAGGCCATGGAGGGTATTGAAAAGTGTCATAAAATTAATCCAATATATTTTCATGGAAATAAAATTCCTTTTTGGAGGTAAAGTGTGCAAGGTGCATGAAGGAAGAGTTTCTTAGACTACAAATGATGAAAGATCATTTTAGGAAGGTTATAAATGACTAGGACTACAAAAAATGCATGAAGAGGCATGTATAAAATACTTTCCATTAATTTAAATAATCATACATATCCCTAATCATTTTTTGGATGTTCAAATAGGTCCAAATCATGAAGGCAATTTTTTGAGCCATAATGAGAACTTTCATGCCACTTTGCAAGAGTTTCATGACTTAGAGAGCCACTTGTTCCTTTTCACCTTACATTGTTTGTAACACATCATATTATCATGTAAAATTAACTAATTTTTTTATATTTAAAAATATCCTTGTGACCCATAGACTTCTCTCTTCCTCTTTCTCTCAAGTTCTTTAAGAACTAGGCATTTTGGCCATTGCAACTTATGTTCCACTTGAGTATGGTGAAACCATTCTCATTTTCATACCATTTGATCAATAATCATACTAATTTTTACCTCTTCCATGACTATTATTAGTGTTTTCATTTGGAATTTTTGATTTTATATAAGTGATAACTCTTGTTTCCTTATCATGATTATTTCATTCTATCATCTATTTATAGTTGGAGAACTTCTTATAGGGCATGTGAAGTGTTCTAGGAAGTTTAAAGATTGAGTAATTTAGTATATTCACTAGTGCCATTCACGGCATATTTTCTATTCCTCTTAGCCTAAACATTCATCCATAAACTCATAATGTAACATTGATGTGAGAATATGTAGATTGGAGAAGTGTATGTTTGGTTAGTCTCATGGTTTCATGTGTAACTTGTAGCTGGTTGGAATTCATCAACTTATTTGGTGTATTGACTCCCTCAAGATAGTTTTCTTTAAATTTTTTCTCTCCCTTTTCCCCCTAAAGTTGAGGTGTAGTAGTGATCCAAAGTGGTTTATCAAAGAAGCTATACCTATCTATAGATTCACCTTATCCTTAGGCTACCCATAATCCTTGAGATGTTTCAATTATTCCACTTGAATGAGGAGAGCTAATACATCTCCTCAAATAGTGTAAATCCAAGTGATAACAATTTTCAACATGCTCAATGGGATTCTTAGTCCAAGAGGCTAAATTTTGTTTGGTGTTGTCTTTCAATAATTAGCTTTTGGAGGCATTTATCTAAGCATAAATGGTGACTCTAAGATTACATCAGCTATTCAAGTAGCCCATTCATTCCTTTTAAATATTTTTGATAACCATTCTTTTTTTTCTTGCTTCCTAATAAATTTCCATGGCTAACTTTGGTGTTGATTTTTGTCTTACACAAGTTGGTGAGGTATATCAAGCCTATAGCATCACCTATCATCCATATCATAGTCCTTAACAATTCTATTATGACTCATACCATATCTAATATTACCATTTATAACCTATTCATGAAGTGTATCAGCCCTATAACCAACCTTCTCCATATCTTGTTCCTTCTAGTCAACCTAGGCACTTCTCAAGTTAATCCATTTATACTTTCAAACAAACACTTTTGGGCTATGATAAGTACATGTTGGATCTTGAAACACAAATTGGATATGGTCAAAAGGTTTCTATTAATCTCATTCATAACGTGAGAGATGCATTAGAGCTGGTAAAAAGAGAATGGACACTTATTGAGAGAGGCAGTTGGCAAAGGCTCACAAGTGAGAAATAAGATGTGAGTGGCCTAGTTTCATCCTTAGAAGATAGGCTAAAAGTTCATGAGAATCAATCTCACCAGACCTATCAGCCTTCATATCCACTTCCTAAAGATTAATATTAGTTTTATTTGACCCCTATTCATGATCCCAATCAATATTATCAAATTCACCCTTTTCCATATCAATTGGAAGAAAAAGTTGAAAAGAGAAACCTTGATTTTGAAGATAATATTGATAGGAAAATTTAGTTGGATAATATGAATATGCATAATTCCATGTCATCAAAAAAGGAAGTGGAATATAATCCCTCATTTCTCTCTCCCATTGCATCCTCATCTCAAGAAAAGACCTCTAGATATGAGATTCTAAGACGGAGACAAGGTGGATAATCGAAGCTTAAGGAGATCCCAAGTTTATTGAGTATTTAATCCACTCCTTTACTTGTATCACTACCTCAATATAAGAATTATAATCCTAAAATACTAAGCTAGATTCAGATAGTGGAGTCATGGGGAAAGAAAGAGGAGAAAAGCCTAGATAAAGAGTGTGAAGTTGAAGAAAAACTTGATCCTATGCAAGCTCCTCCCATCCCTCCTCAAGAGACCTCTTATGTTCCATGTTGTCCCTCTTGTACACTTTATACTCATTATAATGCATATAAAACTAAAGAGTTGCTTTTTTAAGAGAACCTAGCCAAGAAAATTTAAGAGTTAGAGTCAAGAATGAAGTTGCTAAGTCAAGGTGTGATGGAAGGTTTAGACCCAAAAGAAGATCCTATGCCTAAAAACACCCCATATACCCCTCATCAAGAGAGTTTTCAAACTAAATCAGATGTCAATGAAGTAATTATCAAATGGAAGGAAGAAAACCAAGCTATTTTATCCCAAGGTATTCCTCCCCTTAAGAGCTTCCAAAAGAATCCCCTATAAGTCATTTTCAATCTAATTTTGAGTCATATATTCCACCTCCACCAACTAGTTCATCTTGTCCTCACCCCATTACCCTTTACCTTAATGGACATATGGTATGAGAACCTAAAGAAGAGTATTTAGTTGAGGAAAATTCAAAACTCTTACTTGAAGAAAATGTAACTCCTTGGCAACCTTATTGGGCTAATTCACCGGATTTCAAGATGCCTAGTCTTGGCATCACTAAGATGGAGAAAGAGATGGAGGATCTTGAAACTCTTTAGAAGAAAGATAACATTATTATAGATGCTATGAAATTTTAGATCCCTAAAGAGGTCTTAAGTGATGAATAAGAGGTGAGTCATTGTGTTGAGTCTTCTTATTTGGTTGATGATGAAGAATGACTTCCTTGTGTCAAAGAATAAGTCTTGGATGGAATACTTTTAGATTCTAAAGAAGAATATGAAGACTTATGGTAGCAGTTTGAAAACATTTATAATTAGTTTGGGTCTCTCAAGGTGTATACAAATTCTTTGGAGCTGATTTCAAGTGATGGTAAGCAAGATGACATTATCAAAAATGTCATAGATGATTAAGAATAAAGTTCACATCAACCTTTGGAGGTTAAGACAAGATTTTACTACCCTCAACCGTTAAAGGAACAAGAAATTACTCCTCTTGAGATCATGCCTATAAGGAAGATGCAATTTGATCATGATATGAAGAGTTAGCAGCAATATGAGCTATGTGTACAAGACCAAGAGGAATGATTTTACATTTGTAACCTATTTTAAGATGATCTACTTGAGAGCATAATAATGGAAGTGCCAGAAAATAGGTTTGTTCCATCAAGTGTTTAATCTAAAGAGTAATATGCTTGGCACCATGATTCATCTCATGAAGAAGGAGACGCAAAAATATTTCCTTTTGATCTTGAAAAAGGAGGTATGATTGATTTTTAGTTGTATATAGTTATATAATTCCTATTTTTCCTAAGTTCTTTGAGCATATGTGTGTCTTTCTAGTGTGTTTGCTTTACTTTGTGTGTGTCCTTTATTTTGTGTGGTTAAGGTAGTAAAGTGGTATTGTATTGATATAATCATGGTTTTAAAGTCGTCAAAGGTATCCTTGGTTTGTTTCATACTTTAGATGACTCCCTAAGCTCAATTGACTGATAAGCCTACTAGTCTAGTTAGTATAACATACATACTACCCCTATGAGTCACCAAATTGTTGACCAAATTTGATCCTATAGGTCAAATTAAGACCCCTAAAGGTAAAAAATTGAGTTTTAGGTGTTTTAGGGGTCTAATTAATATGTAATAAGGTTTATTATAGTTAATTTAGTGTGATTTCATGTTATATTATCCTTGGTCATTATTTTTTTTAGTTTTTTTATCATTTTGAGTCATCTTGGGGTCAAAAAAGGGGAATTTAATGATTTATATATACTCCTAGGGATTTTTTAAGGTTTAAAGGGATTATTTAATTCCCCATGTGCCCTATTATGTCTTAAATAACTAAAACTAACTAAAAAGTGGTAGGTTCCTCAGAGAAAAGGCAATTTTTTTGAAAAAAGAGAAGTTTTCTTGAGTTGTATAGATGTGTATGGAATTTTATATTTGGGGAAGTTTAATAAGTGTACCTTGGTATTAAAAAAACTAAATTCAATGATAATTTTTATAAAAAACTCAAGAAAATAAAGAAAACCACTTATCTCTCCTTCCACTAGGCTTGGCAAATGAAACTAGTCTTCAGGGTTGTACTTGGTATGGTTAGCATGAGAGGTTTCAAGAAAAAATATATTAAGGGTGTATTTTAAACTTAATTAGATTAAATTTTACATTTATTTTTAGAGTAATGTTTTCCTTTTATTTATGAACCATCCTCATGAAGTTGATTATCTTTTTTTGCTTGTCAATCTATGCACCCTATAGGTTTTACTTTGAGTTGGGCATTTCCATACAATATAATTGGTCATATTGGTTATAAAATATTTTTAATACATCCTAAAATTATTCCCATTATTATTTTCATGTTTAAAAGTGTTTGGATAATTAAATTACATGAAGGTTGTAAGAGAAGCATCATTCTATGTTGTAGGCAGTTTTTCACCATTTGTAGGATCTTCTTACTCTAATAGTGGTTTTGGAAGATGAATATGGGTTGGATTAAATTTTTAAAATGTTTTAGTGGTCACCTTCACATTTTAACATCTTTTAATAAGGCAATATAGATGGAATGGTAGTCATATGCAACTTACCAGTCAGTTTACCATGAATATGTTCATCTACAGGGGCTTGGAAGAAGAAAATGACATGGAAACTAGGAGCACAACTATTTGAATCCATTAAAGGGTTTTGGAAATCCATATTGAGGTAATATAATAGTATTAATATTTATTTAAGTATAAAATAATTCTCACTACCCAAACCTCATACTTAATGCTTGTACCTTAAAAATGTCCACCTGCCTGGAGGTGCTAGTAGGGAGTTAGAGGTGTCATGTGGAGTGTTGGCCAAGTCGTGACACCCTAATTAAATTATTATAGTTATTTTTACATGATAATACCTATTTATAAGTTGAATTGACAAAGGGAGGATGTAAACCATGTTCAAAGGATCTAAGGATTGTTCTTAGGGATCAAATCCATAAACATGCAAAATAGAGCACCTGAGCTTTTTGGAGATAACTTAGAACATTGTTAGGTTGATCTCTAATCATCCAAAATGAAATAAATATATATAATCACCCTAAAGGTTCAAATTTAAAAATGAATAAGATGATTTTCTCCTATGGTTTTCTTACTAGGAGGGCTCAAATTTACCCTTTTGGCTACAAAATTATGATAGTGCCATCTACAATTCTTTTTGAAATTCCAAGGGGATTGTAGCACATTCAAGTAAAATGGTATGTATTCATGGTTATAACGTATTTTAAAGAGGATGGAAATAAAAATGAGATCAATTTTCCTGAAATGGGATGATATACTATTTTTTCAACTCCCATACATACCTACAAGGGTGTCTTAAACCTTAAAATACCCACTTATAATTGGGTAAATAGGTAGTGAGCTAAAAACATTATCTAGGTGATGATATAACCCAAGTAACATGAGTGAAAAAGTTAAAATAACTATTAAATTTTCCTATAATGTGTTATTTAATCTCATTCAATGTTTTCAAGGTCCAAACTATGCAACGTTTCCTATAGATGATCCCTCCAAAGTAAAAACATAGTATGTTGTAACTGAGTTAGACAGGAGTAGGCTTGGTTATTGAGAGTGTGGAAGAAATAGGAATAGGTGAAAAGTGGGTAAAATAATTTATAAAATTATATTTTAATATTTAAATATATCCTATGAACTATTTTCAAGCTTAAACCAAGCATAACCACTTAAAAGATTTACTAAAGTGTAGTCAGGTAGGGTAATGTAGTCTTGACTAGTCAAGGGTATAAAGTGGCATGTAAAGTATTGGGGTGATGAAATGACTTGAAAAAAATTATTAAAGGTTTTTATATAATTTATAAAATTTCATAAAATAGAAAAAAATCATGTAGAATATCCCAATGATGCAATACATAGTCCATTGGAGGAAACCTTGCACATAGTCACTCTTCTACTAGTCTACCTTAGTTTCAATTATTTTAGAAGGTCATAAGAGATGACAAAGGGATTAACTTTTTTAGGGAAGATAGTTAAAACCTATATAATCCTATACAACTTTCATTTTTTTGGGAAAATAGGGGAAGCACCCTTTATTTTGTCTCAGATAAAGGGTGCTTCTCCTTAGGCATAAGCTGACAAGTTTGGGAAGTAAGGATAAAAGAGTGTACCAGGAGTTAAGAGAGACTTGTAGGAAAGTGTGGAGAGTTTTAAAAAATATATTTAAATATGGTATAACATGAATAAAAGTATGTAATTCAAATAGGTACCCTATACTCTTAAGGTTGTAGTCAAACCTATTTGGACAAGGTTATACCTAAAAACCAAATAAGAGACAATGCCACTTATAGCCATATGAATGATTTATACCTTGTTATATCATGTTTATAGGATGGATATATATGTTTTAAATATTTTTAAGGGAAGAGAGGTTGTAGGGGAATCTATTTTTGGCCAAAAGATAACTCAGACTTGTGCAAAATGTGAAAACAAGCTCAACAGTAGAAGTTTGGAAGCTCACATCTCTTTTTATGCTTTACATGGGAGCCAAATAAGTTTATATGAGCTATAATGGGTCCTAGAAATCCTTATTTTGTGTTTTTTTCTCAATTTTAATGTCATATCTTTATGAATGAAGCTTAAGAGGTAAAAATAGGCTAAAACCCTTACAAACCCTTGCTAGTGACTAGTTTAGAGAAATGAGGTTGGGAAGATAATATAATGGCATAATTTTCCTAGGATGATGATTTGAACCTGTAGGGGAATATCTCAGACTACTTACCATGATGTTGGAATACACAAAATTATACAAATAGAGTATAAAACATGGTACTTTTGACTATTTTATGTTTTTTTAGGTTCCAAAAGGAGTATGAAGATGAAAATAACTTTAGAAGGATTAGGAATTAGGATAACCCATAATTTCATTTTAATTATTCATAAAAAATCTTATGTTTTAAAACAAACTACTTCATCTCAGGTAGTCAAAACTAGCATAATGACCAATCTAGTGAGAAGGGTAGAAAACTTTTAGTGAGACAATTTTAAGGTGTGTCTAATGATTATAAGGCCATGGAGGGTCTTTAAAAGTGTCATTAACTTCTTCCCATGGATTTTCATGGAAAAATTATTCCTTTTTAGAGGCCACATGTGCAAGGTTCATGAAGGAAGAGTTTTTTAGACTGCAAATGATGATAACTCATTTTGGGAAGGTTTTAGATGACCAAGATTATAAACAATGCATAGAGAGGCATGTATGAAATCCTTAACCTTAATTCCAATCATCATACCTATCCTTAATTAGTTTTTGGATGTTAAAACATGACCACATCATTAAGGCAATTTTTTGAGCCAAAATGAGAGCTTTCATGCCACTTTACAAGAGTTTCACGACTTGGAGAGCCACTTGTTCCTTATAACCTTTCATGGTTCATCCTATATCCTCTTTTCATTCATAATTAAATAATTTTATTATCTCGAAAAGTGTACATGTGACCTTTGTAATTATATCTTCTCCTCTCTCTCTCTCTCAAGTTCTATAAGAATTATCCATTTTGGCCATTTTAACTTATGCTCCACCTAAGTATGGAAAATAACTACTCATTTTCATATAACGTGATCAATAAGACTAATAATTTTTACCTCTTCTATTACTATTCTTAGTGTGTTCATTTGGAATGTTTGATTTTTTATAAGTGATAAATCTTGTTTCCTTGGCATGATTATTTCATTCTATCATCTATTTGAAGTTAGAAAGCTTCTTCTTTTAGGTAATGTGAAGTGTTATAGCAAGTGTTAAGGTTGAGTGTGTTATTATAATCATAGTGTCATCCAAGGCCTTATTTCTAGTTTTCCTAGCCTAAACATTCATAACCTCATAATGTAACATTGATGTGAGAAGATGTAGATTGGAGAGGTGTATGTTTTGTTAGTCTCTTGGTTTTATTTTTAACATGAAACTACTTAGAAGTCATAAAATAATTTGGTGTATCACCTCCCTTAGGATAATTTGATTTTATTTTTCTCTCTCCCTTCCTGCCCCATAAAGTTTAGGTGTAGTAGTGATTGAAAGTGGTACATCAAGGGAGCTAGCCCTATCTAAAGATTCACCTCATCCTTAGGTTACCCACAAGCCTATAGGTGTTTCAATTGTGCTACTTATATTAGGAGAGATGAGACATCTCCTCAAAGGGTGTAAATCCAAGTGATAATAGTTAGCATGTCAACCAAGGAAGAATAGTATGAAAAGGTCACTATATTTAAAGATAGGTTGCTCAAACTAGATAAAGTGAACATAAGGTAAGAATAGGAAGCCTTTAGAGAGTTGTGTCAATAATTTACAAACATATTTTATTTGTAATACAATTATTTGAATGGGTTTGACCCTAGTTTGGCTGAACATACTATACAATTTGAGGTAAGTGCTAAACCTATAAGGTAAAAGCAAAGATCGATCAACCCCAAGATTTAACTCCTCATGAAGAAAGAACTGAATAAACTCATTAATTCCAACATCATTTTCCAAATCAAATACTCTTAATAGGTGGCTAACCTTGTTCTTGTAAGGAATAAGAATGGGGATATAAGGTTATGTGTAGATTTTAGGGATCTCAATAAGGTGCCATTGAGAGACCACTACCCCTTTCCATCTATGGATCAGATTCTCAAAAAGGTTGCAAGTTCATAACATTTCTCTTTTCTTGATGTATACTCAGTGTATAATAAAGTGTTTGTAAAGGAGAAAGACCAACACAAGACTTCATTCATAACTAAGTGGGGCACTTATGCTTACAATAAGACGCCCTTTGGGTTGTCTAATGTAGGGGCCACCTTTCAAAGGTCAATAGATGTATCCTTCCAAGGAATAATCAATGAGATGGTGTTCATATACTTTTATGACATCACAGTCTTTTCTAAGGATGCTAAAGACCACTTGACACACCTATAGATAATATTTGATAAGTGCTATTAGTATGGGGTATCCTCATTTTTAAGTCCATGAGGGCAGAATTTTAGGCCAAATTGTGTTAGAGGAAGGCCATTATATATACCCTAAATTGATAATTTCAATCCTTTCTGTATCATTTCCCAAAAAAAATTGTATTATAGAGCTTTCTAGGCAAGATTAATTTCATTATAAGGTTTATCCATGTATTTTCTTAGTTATTAAGACTTTTTACTTTTATGCCCAAGAAGCACAAGAATTTCACATGGACTAGGGAAGGAAAGAGGAGTTTTGAATCCATTAAGCATTCCAATGCCCAATCACCCACTCTCCTCAACCATAATTTATTAAGGGACTTATTTTTATATGCCTTCTCAACTAATGACACCATTTTTGCCATTCTAATGCAACAAAATAGTGAGGGCCTTGAGCATCCCATAGCTTTTTCGTCAATAATTAGAGGGATAGGAATATAGGTATACCTATGTGTAAAATGATGTGCCTTAAGTCATGATAATCCTAAATTTTTTTAGATACATGATGTCTAACAACAAGATCTATGACATGGTGGTTCACCCTATCATTAAGGACTTCATTCTTAATTGGGACTTGAGTGAAAAGATAACATATTAGGTGACTAAATACATTGAATATGACATAAAATTTAATTTAACCAAGTTATTAAGAGGTAGGGGAATATGTTATCATTTGGTATAAGATGTGAAGGATGACAAATAATTGGTTCTAGCAATGCAAAATGATCACCAAGTAGTTGCACATACACCATCTTCCAGTTAGACTCAAAACATGGTAAGATTAATTCAAATAGGAGAATTACCTATAGACATAAATAATAAATTAATAAGTTATTATATTCTAAAATAAATCCCTTATGTCTTGGTTGATGGAGTTCTATTTAAAAAGGATCTTGATGGGATGCTCTTAATGTGTGTAGAAAATAACCATCTTAACAAACTTCTATATCAATCTCATGATGATCCTGTAGGATAATTTGCAACCAAGACTACAACAAAGATAATGAGAGTAGATTAATTTTGTCCAAGATTATTCAAGGACTCCCATATTTGGGTCAATAAATTCCAAAAGTGTTATATGTTCATTTGGAAATAAATACTAGTTGCATTGCCTCTCAAACTCATCCAATTAGAGCAACCTTTCATGCAATGGGTCCTTTATTTTTTAGGTATGATATACCCTCCATATAGTGTAGGAAACAAGTGGGTCTTAAATACTATATACTACTTCACTAGGTCATTGGAGGTAGTAGACCTTAAAGAGGTAAATGAAAACTTAGTTTTGGAGTTTTATGATAGCTTAGTAACTAGATTTGGGATCCCCTCCACCATCATATCAAACAATGCATTAGCTTTCAATAGTGAAAGTGTGTGTGAATTAGATATTAAATATGTAATCTACCTTATCACTTCCTCAAAATATTATCCATAGGTAAATGGACTAGTATATTCCACCAACAAGAACCTAATTAGAATCACAAGGAAAATTATGGAGGATAATTAGAGGGAGTTGCATACCAAACTAAGGGCAACCTTGTGGGTAGATATGATCACTTATAATATATCTAATGGTAATTATCCATACCTTATTATCTATGGAAAAGAGGAAAGGTTACCCATATCACTTGAACTACCAGCCTTGGAACTCACACATCAACTTGAGCTAATGTAAAATTATGACATGGAAGTAAGGATGAATGAATTAAGGGAGATGGAAGTGATAAGAGATGATGTTATGAATTCCATGTGAACCCATCAAGTTCAATTAGATAGGTCATTTAAAAATATAACTTCTTTAAGGAACTTCCAACAAGGTGATATTATGCTCAAGTGGGATGAAGGCCGAGCTAAAATAGGTAAGCACTCAAAATTTGATAGCCTATGAAGTAGACCTTACACTATCACCAGTTACATGGAGCATAATAAATTCTAGTTGTCAAGGATAAATAGTGAGGAAATCCCTATCCCTGATAATTGGGTGTTCCTTAAGTACTGTTATTAAGAGACACAAATTTGACTTGTATATAGTAGTTTAGGTCTTCATTCTTCTAAGTGCTATCACGCAAGTGATTTGTTAGTTTCTTATTTATTTGTCTTGTTGCTTTATTAGTTATGTGTCTTTTTTGTGTTCCTTTATGTATTTTTTGTGTCTTATGAGGATGTTTCAATCCTTAAGGTTTGTAAGATGTTAATTATGAGATGGTAGCATAAAAAGAGAGGTGTCTTAGCTGATCCTCTTGACTAGCAGAAAGGTCAACCCTTCAAAGTCACCAGTGGAATTAACTTATTTATACCCTTGGGTTTATAAATGGTTAAACTATGCTGAATGAACACCTGAAATTAGCCTTGATCACCTTTTTATGTCTTTTGAAGTGTCTTCATAGCCAAAGAAGAGGTCATTTATCCTTAGTAAGTGAAGCAACATGTTCAATTAATGAGTCATGTCAAAAGTGTCATGGTATTCCCCATCTCACATTGATTGAGATTATGTGAAGGTTTAATTTTATGATGAATATGTATAATATCTTGTAAAAAGACTTAAGGTGAACCTTGTGGTCTAAATAGACTCATAGAAGGTGATCTAACACATTACAGTCCATAGTTAGTCATATGCTCATTTGAACCTACCAAGACCTGCATAAATGGGGTAGAATTCAAGATATTAGGGGATATATTTTAGAATGATGATGAATATTATGTAAATAATTAGCATACTTTAAGGTTATTTAGTAGATGTTAAGGTTTTTATTCCCCTTAATTGATGTTTCATTTGAAGTTATGCATTTTTTGCCTTCTAAAGGGGTATCTAAACCATGAATATTATACTTTGATGACCTTTAAGACCTCATTGATACATTATCAAGAGTAAAAATCCTCTAAAAAAGGATCTTAATATCATCATAGTATCCTTCTAAGGTAGTTTTATATGCAAATGGAAATTCTTTTAGGGGTCAAATGCTTTCCATCCACCATAAAGGGGATCACACATGTGGAAAAAGGAATTTTGACCTTATCTTCATCTATAATCCATGTTTTTAAAGGTTTTTTGAATCCTAATTTCTATCTTCTTACCCACAATAGATTTTCAAGATCTCAGACCTGAGAAAATATAAGAAAATAATGTTTTATAGGTGTTTAAAGACTTGTATAGACCTATATAGTATGGTCAAAGTTATAATAGGTTTAGAAACTTTATGGGGGGTATATTTTATGTACCTTAGAGAATTATTTGTGTTTAAAATGTGTGGGAAAATAAAAAAATGGTATAAATATATCCATCAAGCCTTTGGCAAGCTCAAAAGGGCCATTTTGAGATAGATAGTATAGTCCATATAGGGGAAGTCAGATACCAAGCTCTTAGACAAAGGTGGGTTGCCTAGTATACTTTTAATTAGTGTGATTGGTTTGAATATTAAGGCCCTAATCTTTATGAATAATCACTAATACCTCTAGGTGGTCTTAATCCCGTTGAAAACCCCATAAGCTCAATGACATGAAGATTAATGAAAATTTTGAGCTCATTGTGATAGCCTAAGTATAAAAAAAGGTATATAAAGACCAAATAAATGTTTTAGATCCCTTTTATTATATTTTCATATTACTTGAAAGGATAAATCAACACATAGTCTCCTTGAGTTGGAAAATTTCATGTCATGTGCAAGATTTTATGTGTTTCATGAAGGAGCATAGTATGAAAATGACTAGTACAAGTTTCCATGGCTTCCTGCAAGTTCTTAACATACCTCATATTTTCACCATAATAGTATAACATATCCCCTTCAAGGTTATTAACATAAACCATGTGAAGTAAGAAAACAAGTTTCAAGCATGATTTAACTTATCTTCATGACAATCAATCTTCAAGATAAAAGTATAAATGGTATCTTATTTAGGTTATAGAGGTATTTTAGGAATGTGTAGGATCCCCTCTCTCAAAATAAATAAGCCTAATTATGTCTCTCAAGGCCAAAAAACATGAACTACATCCAAATGTAGTATTTAAGGTTTATTAGTATTGTTTGAATTTATTATGAACTCATAAGTTTTAATTTCTCCCTCAAGATGCCTGATTCACTAGCTCCAAATTCATTACTTTTTTAATTATATAGATATAAATGTTTTGGGTCTCAATAGATGACTTGAATAAGGAGTAACAGTCCATAAGAGGTCTCCCAAATGACATCTACTATGTAATGACTTTATCAGGATTTTCCACCTCATAATAGGGTTTGATTTTTAGACTCAAAAGTTTAGAGGACTATATGATAGTACTTACATGTCTAAGTCCTCATACACAATCATAAGGGTGAGAGTGACACTTAAAGTCTATATAATACCATGAAATACCAATATAACTATGATGAAATAAACTCAATCAAATTTTAGACACATGTAATAAGCCAATGATAGAGCTTAGAAGCTCAAGTTCAGGCCCATCTTTCAAAGATTTCCCCAAATCACCACCTAAAACTAAGCCTAGGCAAACTCTCTATAGGAAACCCAAGAGAGAGTTATATACTTATGAAGGTGACTATCTTAATGAAGGTTATTAATTTTTAAGAAGGTTAACTAGGTTTCATGGATGGCCTATAAAAACCTTTCCCTTGCTCACTAACCTATGGGATGGCTCCAATTATAGTCAATTTCCTCAAACCATCACCAATAGGACTATAAGAAAGATGTCTCCAACTCTAGAAATGGAATGGCATATACATGTGAAAGAGGGATATCAATAAAAATATTAGAATACATAGGCTATATTTATAAATGTAAAGGAGACATGAAGGTATAGCTAAACAAGCTAACTCAGACATATATAATTAACTCAGTGCATACAATTCTATTGAGAAATATGAGATACCTATGTTGGTTTTGAATGAGTAAGGTGAAATAATCTATGTTATAGGTACTATAGTGGTGTTATTCCACCTATACATCCTTCAACATCCTTAAAAATATATTTATATTAAAAAGGTTTCAAAGGCTTGACTCAAGGTTCATAACCATAAGCCTATGTGTGTCGGTAACTAGGAGAGCATGTTGTTACAAGAAGAAAGGGGATACATTATAAATAAGTTTTAAAAAATCTTGAAAGTACATTTCATGAGGTGATATAAATCCTTTGATCGTAAGGAATAAAGGAAACAATACCACTTAGGTCCTTATCATCACTAGTCTAAGCACTGAGACTAAGCCAAGGATGGTCATGACAAACCTAGAAGGGAAGAGGGACATATATATGAGTTTAAGTAGTTGTTATATTATGAAAAATAATGGTATTAGATATAATATGGTGCTAAAATGACCTTGAATTCACCAATGCATGTACATGGGGTTTAAGGTCTTGAGGCTCAGTTTATGACTATAAGGCCTAAAATCCTATTTAAGCCCTCAAATCCCAAACATAATTATTATGACATAAATAGATCCTTAGGTAGACCTAATGCCATCAAAATATATATGATGATAGTACAAGGTCATAATAAGGTGTTACATGAAGAAGAAGGTAGGGGAATTTTCATTTTAGCCTAACTACCTCCCTTGAGCTCCATCATCCCAGTCTGCCATATCAAGCTAAGATTTTAAATGCTCATATCTTATATGGAAATATGCATGGGGATCAGTGATTATAGGGGAAGTTTGGGACCCATATACACTTGCTATATAGGGTAGAGAGAGTTGATTTTAGGAAGGCAGCTCTATTAATGATTTTTAACACTATTATCATACCCAAAATGCATGGGACTAAGAGATATTAGGGATTTTTATGGGTTATATGTGCTTAACATTAATGGCATTAAGTTTTCAATCTAAGGACTTTACTCTATGAACCATCGTTAAGATGTAGGCCATTAAAACCTTCCTAAACCTTGGTAAGAACCCGATGGAGGAAAAATGGAGGTAAATGAATCCAATTGACCTATTTTATCTTGGAAAAAACTTGAAACACATTTTAAAATTTGATAAGGTCATATTCATGCCATTGTTTTATATAGACAACTACATAGATTAACTTGGTACCCTATTTTTACAAGATTTAATGATGAATCCAAGGTACAGATCTAGATGAAAAATTGCATATCACTCAAAAAGATGGTGTGAAGTGTATTCCACCTTATAAAAATACAAACTAATCTTAGGTCCTCATGTAAATGATTCTACAATCTTTAACTAAAGAGGTAGTCTAGAGGTGTTAATGAAGGATGACCTAATCACCTAGATGAGCAAGAATTATAGGTGTGGACTATATAAAAGGAATACATCATGGTTTAAGATGATTTTTTAGTCTTAAAAAGTGCTCAATATCCCATTCTCAAGTTTATATGCATGTCTAATGGCCATCTATGTAACTAGCACTGAATGACTAGGCCTAGTTATAGAGTAGGCCTATTTGGTCAGCTAAGGAAGATGTCTCTTAGAATCTAGGGATGATAAGAGGGTGAATGGGGAACCATAAATTAACTTATAACTATATCATGGAGGATATAAATCACATTTCATGTTCATTATGGATAATAGGGTAGTTTAAAGCCTTATTGACATGTAAAATAGTGGTGGGCTAGTTGAGGCTTTATTAAGGCCAAGATAGACCACATCCTACCATTATAAATTCTAAAGGAAGAGGTGGTTGACCAAGTTGGTGTGATCATACCTTTGTTGGGAATAACCATATTGAATCAACACCTATCCACCACACCTCTATGCCTAAGGGATAATTGGATACCATCAACCAACCAAGGTAATGCATGGGAGAGGTCATGGAGCTATTACCAATCCTTATTCATGTTTATCTGAGTGTTGAGTAAGTGAGGGAAATTATGGCATATTATCCACACTTCCATGCAATATTATTAC
>JARHVA010002217.1:0-85000 GCA_037957365.1 Torreya grandis | reverse complement strand
ATATAAAGCTTTTAATAGAGGATAACTTACGTTAAATTGAATATATACTTGTATTCACATTATTTGACACACACAAAAAAAAAGGGGGGGGGGAAATTGATAGCACACACAATTTATATCAGGAACAATTTTACTCCAACTAATCTATCATGATGAGATAATCCATTCTATTTTAAATATTCCATTATAAGTCTCTTAACCCTTTAAATTTAGCATATCTTAAAACATTTTCAATATCTATTCCAATTGTATCATCACATATAAAATAGTCTCCTTAAAATCTAGCTAGTTCATCATCATTTCTCTTTTATATCAATACCCTGATTTCCCTGATTTGACTCTCATTCACTAACTTGATCCTTTATTTGAGTCCTCTTGATATATTTATATGTACACATCATCTTAACAAAAACCCTTTTATAGTTACAACCTATCTATTTACTCAATAAACAAACATCATTATTCCTTTATCATATAATTCTTTAAAACTTTCCTTAGGTGATCATTATAAAATTCTGGTTGTCACTCTCAAATCCAAAATTATTTACCCCATTTCTCAATCCACAATATAAATACCTGAATTATATTATTCATTTTAGAAATGAAAAATAATATTACAATGCCATATATTTTAATGAGTGCAAACAAAAATTTTAATAGAATTATATGGAAGATCACCAATATATACAAAACCGTTATCCTTTCTAACAAACTCATATGTATAGAATTTCATCTTGAAGTCATTATACATAATTATTATCTAATCTTAATTAATATTTTTGTTATATTTATTGATTTGTATAAATAATATATATAATTAACAAACATATATATCACAATCTTATTAAAGACATGACTAAAATCTTAAAATTAGATATCATAATTCCACCTAACTTTATTTTCTAACTGTGATGCATAAAAAAATTGACTTAACTCTAATTGATGGGATTGTCATCTTATTTTTGTTCTCTCCTCTTGATAGAAAATACAAAATTACCAATAGTTAATAAATAAATTAAAATAAAACTATTATTATGATAGACTTGAAATCATTCAATTCTATTATTTCAACTGATATTCTCCATAACACCAAAGTAGCAGTATCGATTTCAATTAACTATGTAAGCAAAGTTAAGACCCCTTTAGCTTTGTTACACAATTGCACTAGGATATGACTTGACCTAGGATTAATGTGATGATTATATTCTTGGAATAGTTTGTACAGAGTCTAAATTAACTTAAAAACTATAGTCATGATGGAATGTCTTAAGTTCTGAATAGAAGTCGATATCCCATTTACATTAACATCTACCACTCAATCTATATTTATATTTAAATTTCCATAATTTGAAAAATATTTAGCACCTGATGTTTATCATGGGAATAAAGATGAATAAGAACTACCTATAATACCTATTCTTTCTGGAATGAAACTAGAAACATAACCAGAAGAATATGTATTCCACTACCATATAGAAAAGCATATATTTTTGGTCTATCAAAAATGTGCAGGGTGTTTTACTTTATGGCTCCATAAACCACATATTTATTCAAATGATCTTCAATCACTATCATTAAATATTAATTTAATAATAATGAAGTATTAAATATAACTCAATCAATACAAAACATCAAAAGAATTATGTCTAAATATGGGATGAATAGAATACAAAACCATTTTGAGGTAGATTATAATAAATCTCACTTAACACTATTTATAAAATATTAGATTGTTATCGATGTCATTACTTTGTAACTCTAACCCATTTACCAAAATATGCATTCTTCAATATAAATCAAATATGTACACTCGATGAGTATACATCACAATCTTTTATCACCTTAAATTTATTCAAACAACATTAATATTATATAATTATAAGAAAAATAGAGTCTAGTATTCATCCACAGTGGTTTCAAACTTCTCTTTATTCATTTATTCTTCAAGATCACATATAACTTATACAAATTGCCTCTCAAAAACCTACGATTTGGATTATTTCTTATATATACCTAAGTGTTCTATGATCCACACCTAAAAATTAGGTACAACTTACTTTTATCTTTGTTTCATAACTTGATTTATCTCCTTCTCCTATGCTTTAGGTCTTATCGACTATCTATTCTTCCTAAAATTGATAAACTAACTCCTATCTTCTTTCCAATGTAGACTCTTATTTTAGAAACTTTCCTAATGAATACCTATGTTTAAATTTAAGCATATTTACACAAAATTAATTCTAGAACATACTATAATGACTCTTTATGATAAGACCACAAATGAAATTTCTACGTATAACTTGCCCATATTTCATCTAGATACATTTGAATATATTTTTGGAGGTAAATGGATTACAATGAAGCTTAGAAAGGCTTATTATCATCAAACATGGTACCTATAACCTATTAAATCACAATTTAACATTATTTACAAATTTTGGAGATGATGTTCCTACATCAAAAATACATGTGTTTTTAGCCCTTTGGAGTATTAGATGGTTGGAAAAACTTAACTATTAAAATGGAAGTAGTTGATGTCAATACAACCCAACCTTTTTGATCCATTTTTTAGGTCATCTTGAAATCTAAAGTGAAAACTAGGGATTTAAAGCAAATATATGGAAAATAGAGATTCATGTGCAGAATAAAGGTTTAATTCATACATAAAATATATCTATAGACATAGGCACATTGATAATAACTGACATAGATTGACACAATTATCCTAGATAGTATTGATAGAGAGTGGATATTACTAGTTTCCACAATTGTTTGAGATTTTCTAGTAGTATCCTTGTGGTTTTATAGTATTTTTCCTAGTATGAGCCACCAAAAAATTAATACAAATTTATCTTGATGATGGTGACATAGGTAGTGAGAAAATATAATACATAATTAAGATAAGCTCCTCTCTAATAATATTAAGTGCAATTCATGTTTCTTTAACATTATTATTTGTATGGTAAATTTACTATTTTATGAAAGTTGAATTTCAATAGTTTTATCTTATTCAAATTTATTAGATCAAAAATAAGTTAAGACATCTCAATAAAATTAATTATTTTCATAAACACTAAAATCCCTAGGTATTTTTATCTCAAGGTTTCATCCTTATTTATTAGGGTTGTAATTTTTTTCCTTTAAGGTGTGATTTTCAAATTAGATTTCTGATTTTCCCTTCATAAATATATTTTTAATATAGAGTTGTAATTATTGATTTCCAACCCTTCAAATCCTATATTTATATGTCTAATCTTATGATAAGAATAGGAATTGTGCTTGTATTCCTTTATATCTAGTTGTTTTTATAAATTCAAATACTTTTACATCCTCAAAACCCTACTATGTCTCATCATATGGATTATTTGATTACTACCCATGAGGTTCCTTAATATTATGCTAGTGAATAAACAAATATGGATGCATATGATCATGATTATGTGCCTATTGATATTGCTTATGTGAATGAGGATCATGCTTATATAATAGTGAAGAAAATGATAATATTGATTATGATAATATGTGATTTAAATTTTAAGGGGTTTATGGAATGTAAAACCCTAGGTTGTTAAAGTGCTAAAATAATAAATTAGGGGATAAATATAGAAATATCAATAGCTTCTAGTTTGTATAATAATTGATTTATCTAATTATTCTATAAAAATCAAATGAAATATAAGAGATGTACTTAACTAGAAATTGACTAAAATGGACAAGTGACATGTTGGAAACTAGTACAAGGACTATACAAGGTGTCTTAAACAATAATAAGGATTCAAAAACCTCTTAGATAATAACACACTCCACTATATAGTATCACACCATGCTAGTGACCTCTATGTTTTTATAGTGTCCTTTTGGTAGTATGGATAGTGAGATTCTAGGTGTACCTTCATTTGATTTCAAGGAGTCTATGTATGTGTGTACAAATGTTGGTTCATTGCATGCTCCCTATTTTTACCAATCTAATGTGAAACCCTAAGCCTCCATGTTTGTTAAGGTATTTTAAGATCACAAGTAGAAAAAGTATGGCATTATCAAGGTAGGTTGGACGTGGTCTTAACACCTTATGTGTTGAGTATTTCCTACATACCAATATCTTGAAATGGGATCAAGCTAGATGTAGTTCTCCTAATCTAAGTTACAGTGTAATTGAAAGTGAATGCTATTATGAGTGCCTATTTAAGTGCTTTGAATATGACTTGAGACTAAAAATCTAAGTAATCTAAACTCTAGGCTACTATATATGGGTGTATGGATAAGTGGGGTAGAATAAGGATTAATGACCTTGATTTGTACAACTATTCTTGAGTTTAAATATGATTATTTACATTTTAATTCCATCTAATGGATAAGTGAATGAAAATGGTCTATATATAGAATTTTGGAACTTGTCAAGATGTGAAATAGGTATAGGTTGATCATAAGGGTGCTTAGATAAATGAAAATATATCCATTGGGAGATTAAGGAGTAAGGGGACATTAGTGTTTCCCTTTAGTAAATAGTGTAGTGTGTTATATTCCAAAAGACCATGCTAATGTATATGTGGTAGCAAAGGGTGAAAATGAGACTTGGATGCCTAGGGGGAGGCTTAGTGTTGATTTTGGTACATCTGGGAATGGGTTGGACTCACACAAAGGATATAAAATGATCAAGAAAGGCCCTAAGATAGGTTTAGGGATAAGATAATTACAAGGTGGTCTCAAGTGACACTCATTACACTCAAATGTCATTTTATATGAATAAATTTACCCTAAATTAAAATGACTATAATGAAGGAAAATAAACATACATAGACATACCTAAAAGGTGAAGCTCATGAATTTGGGTCTAAGTTTACAAAGATTGCTCTATTATGTGTCTTAAAAATGAAACATGAATGGATCAATCCTTACTTAAGAGATAGTAAAATTAAAGGCAAAATTGAGTAAAGATATCAGAAAGAGGAAAAAATCAAATACTTCTTTTTTGGGTACACAAACCAATGTTAGAACCTAGTGACAACTTATGCGTTCATGTATATGGTGATCAAATGATGAATTACTTGGAATAATATGATGACTTTCCCAATCCTTCTGTGTGGGTGGCTCAAGAACTAAAGATGGCCTTAACTCTATCATTTCCCACCCCTACTTAGTAGATCATAATCTAAGAATAACTTTGATTAGACTGATGTCTTGTCTAGCCCTCTTATGTAGGTCTCTCAAGAACTCAACTAGGCTATGACTGCATAATCTCTTACCCATGTATAATGAATGAATATAAAACTAAAATTTTGCAATGTAACTAAAACTATGTAGTATGGCTTTGGGGCCACTCAAAAACTCTAAAATTTAAAATAGCTCAAGGGGCACTCAAGTACTTGAGAATGTGGCTCAAGGACTACTTGGGAATGTCAACCACTATAGATGGAATAAGGCACCAATATGGTTTAAAACTAGTACAAATGGTGTCTAGAGAAATAATATGGAGAATGATATCAACTTATCATTCTATCTAAGAGTAATGGTGTCAAACTAAACATATGGGAATGATGTCTAATGAACATGCCCCCAACTTTGATATATGTGTATATGGATTCTAGACTGAGTCATAATAATAATCTATGTTTGAGTATTGAAAATGATATAGGAGTGATCATATCATGCATGTTTCCTTAAATTTAAGTGAAACTATGTAATTTTGGATGCAACTAAGCATAACCTGAGCATATATGATAATCTATGACTAAGAATATGCAAATTTGAACTATAATTGTTGTAACTTTTTGATAATTCTAGAATTTTATGTTTTGAGGGATATTAGACAGTAGCGTAGTCCCCTAGTCAATAGTTCACTATGTTAATGTCCTTTGTGTTGTGATATTGACCAAATGTGATGTTTATGTCTAAAACTGAGATTAGTCTATATGTGGCTATTTTTCACTATGTTTTATTGAATCTGGGCTTTGTAATCTATGTCTACGTATTGAAAACTATGTTTTAAGTGCATTAGGATGGCCTAACCTTTATGACAAACCCATATTAGTTCACCCTCTTTTGAGGAGAGTAGTTGAAACTATGTAATAATTTTCCTTAAAAGAAAAGCTATGCATTATGTGTGTTATACTAAAAATATATAATATTTGTGTGATAAACCAATATAATGTGTATACATGACATCAAAACGTAAAATAGTTTGATCAAAAGTTGGTAATGTATGACATATGTTAGATATATCATTCACCAAATTATCAAGATAGATAGAATAATGTGATCATGGATATGAACAACAAATATGGATATCATATGATTAAAATCCTAAGGGGATGTGGCATGATGTCTATAAAGGTACCCAAGAAGGAGGAGGAGATACATGAGGTGCCTCATGGCATAAAAAACTAGATTTGAATATAATAATAAAGATACAAGTGTCATGGACATGATTCATACATTAAATTATACATAAAAGTACATGAGGCATGTAAATTAGGCCAAACAAACATAATACAAGGATCATGGGCACATATAACTAAGTTTGAAGAAGAAATATATACAAGGAATTTTCAAATGTACATATACATAAAGAAAAAGCAAGGTTGGATTATAGACACATGGAAAGACATGTTCAAATATCTACATACATGATCAATAAGGCACACATAAGGACATAGACACATGTCCAAAGAATACACATAATTAAATGAATTGGCTTAAAGCCATAGAATAATGGCATATTAAAATGCCATTGAATTATTAGGTGTGGATCATGATCATCTTCCAAGATCAGAGGTTAAAATTTTGATGTTATTTTAGTTGGGTTTGGATCCCATTCTTTGAATCCCTCATGGCACGGGGTGTTACAGTTTTTTTAATTAAAATCACCTTGTAAAATTATAATTTCATAGTCAATTTGGGCCATTGATTAAAGTTTTATATATCTAACAATAGAGGTTATGTTTAGGTGTTTTTCACCATGAAATGTATTGATATATGGCTAAGATGTATGATGGTGATATATGATAAAATATTGTACACAGGGAGGTAGTGGAAGAAGAAGAGAGGTGTAATAGGGTTTGTTACATGATTTTGTTTCTCCCTTGTATTGCTAGAAATAATATATAGGAAAAGTTTTATGGATGTATCCCATTTTGGGTGAACCATGTTAAAATTTTCATCTCCTACCATGTGCATGTTTATGTTTATTTTTTGAATGTTGATTAATTAATTTCATAGTTTCTCTTGTATGTGATTTGGGGATAGATATAGGTTTTAATTTATCCTAACATTAATATATGTATAAGCAAAGGGAAATAATCAAATCTAAATTAAGAAAGCTAGAAATGAAAGTATGCATGAACATTTGGTACAAATCCATATAAGAGAAAAGATGTACATGAGTTGAGTCTATAGTAGTGGTAGTCATCAAAAAAATAGTCTAGTATAGGATGATTAATATCAAGATATGATCAATGCTAAATATGTGATATGGAGTATATAAAGATATAACTTGGTAATCTAGAAGTTGTGTAGTATGATGCCCCTAGTGGGAGAATGTGTCAATGTTTAATCTAAGTATATGTGTATGCTCCCCTAATGGGTAGATAGTAGTAAATTTGGATATATGCAGAGGACTTGAATCATGTAATTATTTAAAAAGACTCAAAGATAATAAATGAAACATGTGTGTATGATAAAACTGACTATACTAGCATAGATAACATATGTAGTACCTAGAAAATAGAATGAATGTAAATATGAAAATGCATACAATCTAAAATTTCTATTTTTTGAGAAAATAATTGAATGATTTTGTATTTTTAAATATATTATATTTTTTTTTATGATTACAAGATATGTAAAAGAACATGAAAATGAAACTATATACAAGGTTATGGTAAGAGTAACCATGTAAAATTAGAGAGGAACACACTAACCAATGAGTCTCTCAAGAGACTCACTGTCAAGGTGTCCTATATAAAATAAATAAAAAGTGAATACACATGTTGTGTGAGAAGGTATCTAAGATTTGTGAACCAAATGTACTAAGTAATCTATAATTAAAACTACCTATGGAGAGGGACTATGAATATGTGGAGATGATTGAATAGGATATGAATTGCGGGGTTTTTAGGGATTGATATAGTAGAAGTTATGACTAACATGGGTTATATATATTATAAAATTGATCTATATGGTAAAGGGGTAAATAGAGTCTTTCTAGAATCTAAAACATGTCTTTGACTTAGGGTTATCTTGAATATTGGTTTCTATGGGTGAGCATGTGTATGTGGTAATATTATAGGAGTATACCTCACCTACATTATTGGATCAACTAATATAAGAGGTATACTAATAGAAGTTGTGTTCATAGTGTTCATTGGTGTCTACTATGTAACTAGATATGGAATAGGTAAAGGATACTCATATGGAAGGCCCTTCACTATAACCCCCTGATTAACATATATATAATTAAGATATATGTACATTGGATGAAATGGATTGAATATGTTTTATCAAAGACCTACCTAATAACATGTCAAATGTGATAACACTAGGTACAACTAATAATCTGGTGGCCACATGTGTAGGACCAACTTGTAATTAAATTACTATCACCCTAATGAATCTTTGAACATGGCGATTGAAGCCATAAATAAATGTATCCATCTAATAAATATTATACTCTAAATTGCCCAAGTGATTTAGAAGTGTAATAAAACAAATATTAATTCTTGACCCATTATCAACCATGACACTCTAAATAGGATGATGATCAATGTAAGATAGTATAAAGAGTGCATATAAATCTAAGTCATCATCTATGATCTCCTACTCTAAGAAAGTGATGAAAAGTCTAGCTAGCACTTTAGTATGATACACACTAATGACATTATTTATAGGGTGTGTGTACATCATATGAGTATGTTAATATATTGGTGGTGGATGCACCTAATAAGTATCATGAACACCTAAGCTACTTGTTATCTCATTATCTGTATATTTTTGAAATAGATCTAAAAAAAAATTCAATGTTTTTGTTTCCATTAGTTATTCTCTAGGTAGATTTCTAGGAATGCTGATATCAATAATATTAGCATGTATCAAATATTGTATCTTATATTACAAGGTGATTCATCTATTTGTATTATGGTCTAGTTCCCTATGATAATCATATACTGCATTGAAATCATAATTCCTTGAAAGAGGCCTAGTTGTATCAACTAATTTGATGGGAAGGAGAGACATGATGTTGCATTCTAAGAGTTATTGGAGAACATGTGCTACTAAATTAGGAAGACCTATGAAAGGTATCCTTAGAGGAGCTGATAAAACCATGCAAGGAGTTGGCTCTGAGGTTGCATTAACCATTGTCTTTTCTTTTTATTTCTAGAATGGAGCTTACCTAATATGGGGGCTTATTGGAATTCTTATAGTTGAATATGATCTATGTTCATGTGGGTTTTATACACACCATAGTTAACGAAGTAACCTCTAACATTTTAGGATCTCAATGGAGGAAAGATCTACTCCAAGGCATGAGTCATAGGTATGTGATATGTTTCAACCTATTGATGGAATAGAAATAAAGTATGTAGGTTGTTGATAAGGATTTTTGGACAGAGGTGTGATTGCTACAAGAATGTATTCTCCTAGGTGAGTTATATGGGTGGCTAGTTTCTAATCTAAGGTGGGTAGGTATTTATAAAAAACATAAGAAAGTGGGTAAGGTAAGGTAGAAAATAAATCTTTGTGGTTCTTAAACAATCACTTTTGTGGATGCCTTCTAGACAAACCTATGTTTTCTTAAAACTAGTACATGTTACTAGTAGCAAGTGCACATGTGCAAATGGACATAGCTATGGAGTCTAAGAAACAAAGGTATAGGAAGTTCACTATCCTTGAATAAAGGTTTATCCATTTAGGGTAGCTATTACACACCCTTTAATATGGGGATTATGGCTCAAGCAAAGTACATTATTATAGGTAGCTTTAACATACACTCAAAAAACTATACCAAAAAAACACCAATACACATTCCAAAAATAGGATTCAATTTTGACTTGGTTATTTTAATCAATATATTCACCAATATTTAATATCTAATACACATATAAGATCAATATACTAATAAAAATAATCAAGAATCTATTTTTAGCTTTAGCACACTTGAAGGTTATTGAAACAAACACCCATATAAATAAATACTAATTACATAGAATTGGAAATAAAATACTCAGAATACTATGCTTGATGACCAAATATAGCCCATTTCTCTATATTCAAAAATTATCTAACCAAAAAATAAAATTAGAGTAGTACAATGTATTTATAGATCTTGGGGAAGGGGTCACCTCATCCTCCGAGTCTATGCATGATACTTACATAGTGGCTTAGAACATGTAGTTCTAAGTCCAGTCGAAAACCAAATAAAAAAGATATAAATAGATAAATTGGATTTAAAAAATAATGCAATGTGTACATGTAAAATAATATTTAAATTCAATTGGTTTAGTCTAAATATATGTGGTTTTTATAAAAACAAAATTAGACATGCATAAAAATTTAGTTGGTCAAGGCTGAGTAATCTACAAAGCTGCATGAACTTTGGTAGGCAAGGAAGTTAAAGTTATAGCTTCAGACACTTGCTTCTTTTTATTATCCTCATATAATTTATGCACTTTCTCATGTTGTTGGTAAATGATATCTAAGTTTAGCAATGGTGGTTGGAAAAGCCTTTTTGTTAGTCTAAGGAATTTTGCATGTTTATCCATAGTGATTTGGAACTTTCTATTAAATATTTCTACCTTGGTTACCTTTTTCCATGTTTTACTTATCTTAGACTCTATTTTATCAATGGTAAAACCTTGGATACTCTACTTGAAGTTTTAAGTGGCTTCCTAGACCATCTTGTCAAAATTGATTTACTTACCAATTTACCTATAGAGTTTATTACTTTGGACAATTTGAGATCATCCAAAACTTGGAGGATTTGAGCCTCATGTACTTGATACTATGGAATCATGGCCATAAATACTTTGAGTCTTTCTTTTAACTCCTCATGTTATATGACTATAATATTCAAGGCATTATATGTCTCAAGTGTAGTCATTAAATCAAGGTGATTCTATAAGGAATTTATAGTGTAAACCATTAACATTCTGAGTCTGGCACTATCTTGAACCAAAGAATTACATAATTGGTTTGCTTGGTTTACATATCTTGTCACCTAAAAATTCATAAATTCCATGGCCTCTAAGGAATTATAACATTTATATGTGGCCTCTTAGACTTCAACTTCATTGTCTATAGGAATGTGTACTGTCTAGGATTGTTCTTTAAGTTGTTTTATATTAGTTTCCAATCCTTGTTCTCTAGATTCAATCTCCTACTAAGCTAATTAAATGCCTTTATGGATAGCCATCACATTATATTTATGCACCTATGCCAAGTCTAAAATATTTTCTTCATAAATAGGTTATCCTGGCTCCTTTTTCTGCCTCTTACCTTGATAATGCCTATACCTTGATCATCTTCAAGTTTTCTCTTCTTGACCCTTTTAATTGTACTAATTGGAGGATCAAATAAGGTGTTCATATAAGTTAGTTTAGTAACCTTATATCTTGGCCTTTGTGAAGTTTGACTCCTTAAATCCATTACCCAAGATGGAATATTGAGGGGTGTATCTATATTTGTAACAATAATTTCTTCTTCAACCTCCTCTTATATTTTCTTATGTTTCTTACTCGCCTTAGTCAAAACATCATGTAGGGAAGGCCATATGATATTAGACCAATCCATTCCTCTGATTTGAGGGAGTAGATGGAATATAAGTATTTGAGGTTGGGCCTTCCTTACCTTAGTTGTGTTAGTCATTCTCGTTTCTTCTATGGAAGTGGAGAGGGAAGTGGAAGAGAAATATATGTTGATTGGATGTGAAGTTGGGGGGTGGAAAGAGTGGTATTTACTTTTCTAACTACCTTCTTCTCCTTTAGGACTCTCGTAAGAGAGGTGTCAATTAGTATAGATGGAATAACTATAGGGAATGAGATGGAAGATGAAATTGAGGGACAAATTAGGGTTAGAGAAATGGAGGGGTTGGATGAAGAAGTGGAAGGAATGAAAGGGATGGATATAGTGAAGGAAATGGGAACTTCCATAGAAGAAATTGGGACTAAGTCAATAATATAAATTAAAGGAAAGATTATAGAAGTTGAAATACCTCAAAGATCTAGTTCAATGGTATTTATCTAAAGGCTCATAGATTTTGCTATTTCCAACTCAGATTCCTCATCCAAATCATCTGTTAAATCCATGATAATAATATGATCCTCCCTTGGTCTTAAACTAGGAGGTAGAGTAGGTAAGCCTTGTGATCTATGCATTGTGGCACTACCTATGGGGGTCTTTAGGTTCCTGGTATAGACCAAAAGGGATCTTTTTTAGAGTGGGAGAACCTAGAGGAGTAGACATAGTTGCCTTTAAAATGGCCATCCTAATAGGTAAATTAATGGATGATTTGGGGATGGTTTTAGAAACTTGTCTAGTTTTGATGGTATGAGTCACTTGAAATCCATGCTTTTCCTCATCCAAATCCACTTTTATATGGTCTCCTCTTTCTCCTCCAACTTAAGGGTTGGACTTAGATAACTTAAAATATTTCTTTACCAAATTTAACTTCAATTTTAATGGGAGTTATTGAGAAGAGGAACCTCCATGTTCACTTGGTCCTTTCCTCTAACAATTTATGCATTACCATCCTTGATAGATGGCTCTATTATTATCCAATTCCTTAGTAGAGATCTAAAGTTCAGATTGGATCATTTTTAAATGATCCTCTTAGAGTCTAGTGATTCATGTTTGATCTAGAACCTACTCATCTGATCCAACATTTAAAAACAAAAATTCATAACAATAAGGTAGATGGCAAAAAGGAATGTTAAATCCATGAATATACTTCTAGATGAGCCCATATGGGTCCCAATCTCTTCTAGCCATTGTGAGGAAGATGTATCATGTTCATTTTCATCTTACATCTTTAAGATGCTTCCTTAATTGGTAGACCATCCTCCTTATTGAAATAAAACTCCCAAAGTAGAGAGTTTTCTTTTGTTAGACCAAATATTCCTCAATGTTATTCCAAAGTTGGAAAGCAATCTCTTGTTATACCGGCTTGTCTAGTATATATCTTGGGGGACGTAGGGGTTCAACCTTGTTTCCCTAGATCATGATCATACTGAAGTTAGGATAGATAAAATAATCCCCAATTTCTTTTAATTTCTTTAGAATTTTTTCTCCTAAGTGAGGTATTAACGAATCATGAATGGCTTGCCATACCTTTGGGTAAACATCTTCACATATCCTGACCATATACTTATGGTATTTTTATATATGTAAGAAATGATAATGATCACAAATTCTATTTTTTATGAAATCCATGGTAGGATCCCATAGATTCCCCAAGTCCTTATAACACATTCTTATGACTGCATCGAGTAGATATGACATCATGTAAAAATTCCCAGATGGGGTGGGACATTTGATTTTATACATAATTTGTTCTCTCAACCTCAAAGTGATTATATCTCCAAAGTAATAAGAAGCATCATGTGATAACATCATGTGTAACAATTGTACCCAATCTAGATTTACAAAGTGGATGCTAGGAATACCATATACCCTATTTAGCAAAGTGATACCTATTTGGACTCCCATTCTAAATTTATCAATTGAAATTACTCCTTATAGTTTCATCACTTTCCATTTGATGGTTTAATTTGGAAACAACCATGATCATAGTGCTCCCCAAAGTGAATTCTATTTATGAGGGTGAACCAAATTATTCTTATCGAAGGAAGTGTTTAGTATGTCAAGAGATAAGTATATTTGAAAATCTTCTCCAAAGATGCACATGACTACTGTGTCACCATGCGAATGTAAAAAATAACCATATTAAGAATTTTTGCCTAAAAATAATAGGTCTTTAAGAATGCCTATACAAGGCATGACCTATGGTTTGGATATGGCAAAGTGAAATCTTTGTCATTTGTAAGCTAGCAACTCTCTGACAAATAGCTTGTCTAATAATGTTGTTTCATCATCCACTAAAAAAGTGTCCACTTAATCGATAATATCCCAAAGTTGTGAGTAATTTTGATATTTGTTCTCAAATATCTCTATGTTTAATATGGTGTCCTTTAAAACTATGTAATACTTAATTAAAAATATAGATGGAGGATTAGTCCCCCATGATGACCTTGATGAGGACACCATGGCTTATACACATGGGATGATATAATTTGCTATGCAGTGCATTTTCCCTTTAGCTCTTAGTTGAGTTTTTGTTGTATTCATATAATTCATAAAACATGAGCTAGGGTTTTTGGATTTTATTAAAAATAAGATACTTTAATTATAAGTTAAATTGAATGCATAATTATGGTGGTAGTGAATATGTATTGACTATATAAGATTATGCATTAATTATCAGTTTGTGTGGCATAAATATGCAATGTTCACTTTTATTTTATTTCAAAATCATTATCTTGGGTTGAAAGAGGTCCTTTTATCTAATAGGAAGTATTTTACCCTAAATTGGCTAAGTATGGACATAGTTTTAATGATATTTCTCATAAAGCACTTAGGGATATAACATCAAATAGGTGCTTTCAGGTCATTATCCATAGACTATTACTTCAAAGGAATTACTTTAGATATAATGTCCATAGAAATTATTCTGAGGGGGGTAATCCATAGGGAAATTTTTTTGAAATAATTATTTTAAAGGGTTAAAAGATAATGCCCAAAGGGTTGGTGCTAGGCTGAATGATAAACACAAAAAAATGAAGGTATTATTTTAACTAGAAGGATCCACTTCATAGGGCACTTTGGTTTATGACATAAGTCTAAAGGGTCCACTTAAAAATCCCCAAAGGGTACTTTTGATGCCTAAGAGGGGTATTTTGGTATGGCTAAGGGACTATTCACAAAGTTCCAAATGGTGTGTGCCTTTAACTTGGAGGGTCGAATTCTCTCAAGTACTGTGTTTAAAGTAATTTGGGCTAAAGATAGAAGTTTTAAGACAAAAGGTCCCAAAGATTAAATGGCCACATAAAAGGGTACTTTGACATAATTTTAAAGGGTATGTCTAGGGGGAGATCATAGGGTAGGTACCCTAAAATAATTGTTTTAGTATTTTTGTATCGAACAAAAGGTCTGAAGGAATAAGGTAAGGGTATAGAACAAAAGTTTCGAAGGAAAAGGATGAAGGGAATTTTTGTACATCTAAGGGACATTTTCAAAAAATCCCAAAGGGTAGCTTTGGAAAAATCCAAAGGGTAGGTTCAATATTTCCAAAAGAGAAGTGTCCTTTGGAAGGGGTCCTTTGGGGATTTTGCATTAAACAAAATGCCCAAAATAAAAGTCTAGAAGAAATGACTAAAAGTTCCTAAAATGGAAGTTCTAAAGGAATGGTCCAACTAGAAATTCTAAATATTTTAAAATGCCAAAGGGTAATTTCAAGAGACCTAAAGGGTATGTTCCCTATGAGATAAGGCCGAAGGGAAGTGGAAAGGTTGAAATATGGAAAGGATGAAAGGTTGACGAGGAGGGTCCTGAAGGGTATATGGGAAAGACTTTGAAGGATTAACTTCGTGGCAATGAGTGTTCAAATATTTTACTTCATAGAGGCTAAAATGACTAGTTTGATTTCCTGAAGGGTATTACCGTACACTTAAGGGTCACTTCCTAAATCTTGAATGGTAGGTTACATAAAGCAGGAAGGATATGTGCATTGGGCACAAAGGGTGAAAATTGTTTTGGATGAAATGTCTGAAGGATTTGGATAAGAAGGGAAAAGAGGGAACAAAATCTAAAAGGCAAAATACTGAAGGTACTTTATTTTTTATGGAAATCCAAAGGGTATACTTCATGAGATATTTGTCTATGATAAATTTCTAAAGGATCTACTTCAAAAAAGAAAGGTAAATCCAAATCCATGAAGATATAGTGTCAATGATACCACACCAAAACCATGAATAAATATGAAAGTCCAAGCCATGAATTTTTCTAGAATCTGCATAAAATGAAATAGGGGGGACTCAAAACAAATCAAGGCAACAATTAAAAGGTAAGTCCCCATTTCCTATTGAAAGAGGGGATGTTGGGTGCAACAAATGATTATTCATAGGGGGAATACTCTTGAGTATTCTAGAACCCAAAAATCTAGTTCAAAATCATGAATCAATTCTAAAGTATGCCATGAAATAATATTTAAATCAAAAATATGAAAGAGACTCCTAAGTATATTTACATGAAATACTTTATTTCAAATTTATTGGATCTATGTGTGTTAGAATGTGAGATTCATTTAACCTCTATTGTGATGAGTTTTTCTAATGTTTTGACGAGGATATAGGTCTCGTTATAGTATCTATTATAATTTAAAAAAACAAGGGAGGCTCAAGAATTTCTCTATTACCATCTAGGTGTCTATAGCCCCAAAAAGGTACCTTGATTTCCTTTTATTCTCACTTCATTATTTCCCCTTCACTTGATCATGATGTATTGTACATTGAACTTATTTCATTATGTGAGCCCTTTTTATTTAGATTTTCTTTTTCTCTTTGAACTCATCATCATTTTTTTTGTTTCATATATAAGAGAAGAAATGGAACCCAGTGAACTAGTAAAATTGTATGACAAATCATTACTAAGATGTCCTCGCCAGCCAAATCTAGACCTAAAATTATCATTTCCAGTAGGTTTTAGGTGATGAGTGTATTTGATCTAGTGAAACAAGAAAACTTTCTAAGTTTGCATAAAACACTCCGAGATAAACTTGCACATGCCTAATAAAGGTATTCAACTATGACATCATTTAAAATAAATGTGTGATCACTTACCTTTGTCCCAATACCCAAAGAAGATTAGGGATACATCCCACTTGTGAGACAATCCAAAATGCCACAACTTCAATTCTCCTTTTTCACTGGTTGTGAGCATGGTTAGTCTATATTTCAAAATGGTCACCAAAGAAGAAACACAATTCTAGTCATCCAAGAAAACATAAAACAACTAATCTATGAAAATACCAAAATATAATATAAGAAATAAAGTATTGAAAGAAGGAAAGACTAGTATAGAAAGTAGGGAATCTAATATACTCTTAATCTAAACTTATCTTGATCATCCTTAATTATTAATATTTGTAGATGGAAATCCTTGAAAGAATGCTTTAGAAACTATCCACTTACTAGATATGTCATCTCATTACCCTAGAGGTATTTTAGTTAAAATGTATTATTGCCTAAGATATTTGAAATATTATAAGGCCTAATCCATAATGGGGAAAATTTGTCACATTGAGCTTTCTTTTCATGGGCTTTATCCCATAATAGCAGTCAAAAATATTGAATGCTTTAACTTTTGCTCTTTTATTGAACCATGATTTGACCAAGTCTTGATTTTTTTCAATGTTTATAATGCCTTATTCCTAGAATATTTCATCTCAATTATATCCAATAGTCTGGACTCATCTTTATCACTAGGCTCCATGTATTCTTGAATGAACTGATAAGTGGGCAGCTTCAATGTGATAAGAAAGGCAAGTATACATCCATACACTAGAAAATAAGGTGAGGCATTAAGATCTTGCTTGTGCCTTGTCTGGTCTTCCTAAAGAGAATAATAAATTATGCCATTCTCTAGGCTTGTCTCCTACATATTTCTTGATTGCATCAATCAAATTTTTATTCATTGACTCTGCTAACCCATTTACCTAAGGGTAATGGTTTGAAGCTAACGTAATGATAATTTGATTGTCATGTACCCACTCAGTAAACTCCATTGATATGAAATCAGGTCTCTTTCCATAGACTAGAGCAATGGGTGTGCCAAACTGAGTTGTTATATGTTCATCCAAAAAATGAATTACATCATATGCTCTATAATGTTTTTTAGTGATACCTTTAATCCATTTGGTATAATAGTATATGGTAGTGAGTATAAATTTATGGCCAACTGAATAATTTGGGTTGATCATGCTAATGAAGTCTAAACCCCATTGGGAAAATGGCCTTTCTTCAATAATTGGTTATAGTAGTATGGCTAGGTGTACTTTTCTTTTAGCTAGGATTTGACATTCATTGTAGGTTCTAACATGTGTGAGAGTATATTTGAAAATTATTGACCAATAATATCCTAACCTCAATATCTTGTGAGTTATAGTGTTCCCCAAATGATGGCCACTACCCATCTTTTGATAAAAATTCTCTAGGATATTTGTAGCTTCTTTTATAGTCATGCATTTGAGATAGATTCCTTCATATTTTATTCTATAGAGGACTCCCTTTTTAATCATGTACTGAGTAGTCTTGAGTCTCAAAGATCTATTTATTTCTTTATTATATTATGGGGAACATGTTCCTATTAGTAAGTACTCAATTATATCTATATACCATTCACCTTTAGATACATGGGATTGACATACCTCTTCGATGGTGATACAGGGATCCAACTCAGTTATGAGCTTAACAATGCCTTTTCTTATAACAATATTTATAGGTTATATCTCTATGTCAAACTCTTGGAGCTTGGTCATCTATTTTCCTCGATGCTCTCCCAGCTCATGTTGTGATAGGGTGAGCTTGACAGTAGGATCATGTATGATAGTGATGGTTTTATTCCTCAAGATACAATGTCAAATTTTTTTGAATAATTTGACAAGGGAAAAGATCTATTTTTCAATCATAGAATATCAAAGATTAACATCTTTCAAATTAGTGCTCATAAAAGTGATAGGATGCTCTATTGCATCCTTCTTCTGAGTAATAATTGCAATAATCATATGTTCTAAATCAAAGGATTATAGATAAAAATCCTTTGTAAAGTTAAGATTGATTAAGATTGGAGCCTATGATATAGGTTATTTAATATCTTGAAAAGAATTTTTTGCCTTAGATGTCCACTCTATCTTAGCATCTTTCTTGAGCACAACATTCAAGGGCTTGATAATTTATGTGAACCCTAAAATAAACTTCCTTATGAATTTTATTTTCCCAAAAAATGATTTTAGTTCCTTTTTGTTATTGGGAAGTTGAATCTTTGAAATTGCCTAAACCCTATCTAGATCAATAGTAATTCCATCCTTTGTGATGTCCTAACAACTTTCCTTTAGTAACACTAAATATGCTCTTCTTTGGGTTTAATGAAATGCCAAATTTCTGGCACATCTCAAATATAGACTATAGGTGACTTAAATGATCTTATTGATTCTTTGAAAATATTATCAAATAATCCATGTAAATAATTATACACTTACCTATTAATCCTTTGAAGGTGTGGTTTATGGCATGCTAAAAGGTAGCTCCTATGTTGATTAGGTCAAATGGCATCCTTTTATGTGCATATGTTCCCCATTTCATAGTAAATGTTGTCTTCATCTAATCTTCAGGCTATACTAATACCTAATTGTAGCTTAAAAATCTATCCAAGAAGGACATCATTTTGAAACCACTTACTATTTGTATGACTTTGTCCAGAGAAGGTAGAGGACAATTATCCTTTTTTGAGGCTTTATTTGAATTCTTGAAGTCTACACAGAGTCTAATTTTGCTACTCTTCTTTCTTACTAGGACAAAATTAGACACCCAAGTGGAATGCTAGATTAGAAATATGATTTTATCACTTAGTAACTTTTTTACTTCCTTTGGAATGAGGGGTTTGATGATAGGATTAACCGGCTTTTGTCTCTATCTAAATGGTTTATGATCCAGTTTCAAGGGGATTGTATGTGTGGTGACCTATGGATCATATACTTTTAAGTCCTCATATGTCCAAGTGATGACATATTTATATTGAGTAATAAAATCCTTAATTTGTTTTCTATCCTCTAAAGTGAAGCATAGACCAATGTTGACATAATGTGGGTTATGTTCATCCCCCAAATTTTCTTTCTTAAAATTAGATTTATTGACCTTGGGATGCCAAATTTGTGCCCATAAATCCAAGTCAAACAGCCTCTCCAAAGAGATTAAACCAATCGGTATTCAACTTTCATTGGGCTAGAGAATGCCTTGTTTACCTATATCTTCTTGGTGACCAATGTCTCTGTCATCTATGATTTGGGACTCAAACTCTCCCAAATTAGTCAAAAATTTGATAATTTGTTGGTCATACTCAAAAACCTAAAATTTCTCCACATTATCTAGAATAAATGGAATAAGAAGTAATTTAATAGAAAATTGCTTGACCTTAAATTATTTTAACGACTCCAAATTGGTAGTAGTGGCATCTAGTGAATCAGTGGCCTAATTTTTCTCTTTAGGGAGTGTTACTATGTTAAAAGCTTCAAAACTCTTGACCAGATCCCACACTCTATGCTTATACTTCTTTAATAAGATAATTTTCATTGGTATTTTTTTATTATTTATTATAATACTATAATTGAGTCCCCAAATACATTAATTTGTCTTACATCATTCTTCAATGCAAACTGTAATCCTAAGATTAGAGCCTCATACTTAGCTCTATTATTTGTACATGGAAACTATAAATTGTAAGTAGCTAAAAACTTCTTTCTCTAAGGATTGATTATATTAATTCCCACTCTTGATCCTTGCTTGAACTTAGATCCGTCAAAATGCATCATCCATAGTTGGTTTGATCATTTAGGATCTATGTTCTGGAATGAATTATGAGTGGTAAAAGTGTATAAGCTTAATAAGGTAGAATCATACTTTACCTCCTCATTATTGACATTACATCCAATGATGGGATACTTCATTCTAAGATTCTTATCAATTCAGATTTGATTTGTAACTCCTCTTCATGGTAACTAAATATGCTAAAAATCTATGGAAAGATAGCCATTCAACATTTTAGACTAGTCCCTACTTAGTAATAATCCATAGCCTTTTGGTATGTCCACTACCAGGATATTAATATTCATTTAGACTCTTGGTTTTGATGCTACTTAAATATGTACATTGTTTATCTCTCCTAACACTAGTACCATTATTTTTTCTAGCTGAGAAACATATATTTATGAAGGATTGGGAGTAAGGCCAAGCTTTTTACATATATAAGTAAGAATAATAGTATAAAATGCCCTTAAATCTACCAAATAATTATGGATATTCTTACTGAATGACCTGATATTTAGAAATAATGGTGGTAATTCAAGTTTATTATTGTATATGACATTGGTGTCATCAACTTTTACTTCTTTTGTTTTGTTTGAAGCTATCTTAGTCTTCTCCACAGGAGCCTTTCCAGCGATAAATCTCCAAAGTAACTCCTTTTGTTTAGTGATTTGGGCCAACTTGTGAATTGTAATATTGGCCTTAATCTTATTCATATATTTTATAATGTTGTATCATCTAGTTTTTCTTTATTCTTCCTTACTTGGTAGTGGATTGTTCCCTTTTGGAGGAGGTAGATCATTATCTACCTTAGGGTTGGGTGGAATTGCTATAGTATTTAGAGGAGTTGAGGTGGTCAAATGTTGCTTATTCCTTAGATTATATGCACCCATATAAAACCAATAGAAATCATGTACTTATTTTAAATTATCCTCCAATTCATTGTCATCTTATCTTAGGAAGGGAAATTCATGAGTCTCAAAGAACATAGCTATACTAGCATGTCCTAGATCTTGATGTGATTCTGGTAGATTATTCATCTGATCTTGCCTATTCACTTCTATCTAAAATATTTTGAATTTTTTATATAATTTGGCATAATAAATCTTGCCATGTTGAGGCATTTATGTATTTTACACCATTTAGGGAGAGTTGTTTTAGTGATATTAATTTTTGGGAATTTGCCAAACTATTCAGCACTATTTATAAGCCAGTTAAAGGGCATGTTATATCTCAAGAACCCAATGTTCTAGTTTCTCATCTAGGTATTGGTTATCAATACACAAGAACCCAAATTAGTGACCTATCTAAAATACACAAGAAAAGTTCCTTGTCAATGTGCCCATGAGGTTATGGAATTTTTTGTTAAATTTAAATACCAATCATAAGTTATATCCATCAAAGTAAACTAAAATAACTGACATGCAACATCTTCATCTACTACATTCATCAATTTAAGTGTGGATTTAAAGGTATTAATATGTTATTCTATTGTCCTTGATCTTAAACAAGAAAAGGTTTGTAGGTATTTTTCAGGGTTCTAGGGAAGTTCATACACATCCCCTAAGACAATGATTGTATATCTAAATAGGCAGGGATATTATTGGGCCATTGGTTGATTAGTAAGGAAAATTTTCCTTACGGGTGAAGGTTGCCTTAATAGAAATGGGTTGCTCTGAAATGGATTTGTCGGTGCAACTCTAAGTCTTTTATGGCTTCTTAAGGGTGATACTAATAAACTAACCTAGGAATTAGATCTAGTCACTCTCCTAGGTGACTATAGTATAACTTTATGTAAGGGTTAACATATGTTATAGGGATGAAATTGGGGCCATCCTTCTAGTTCCAACTAACTGTTGATGCAGGTTTTATACACACGACAGATGATGAGGTAACCTCTAAAATTTTAGGATCTCAATGGAAGAAATATCCACTCTAGGGTATAAGTCATAGGTATGAAATATGTTTCAACCTATTGATGGAATAATGGTAAAGTATGCAAGTTTTTGACAAGGCTTTTTAGATAGAGGTGTGATTCCTACAAAAGTGTGATCTCCTAGGCAAGTTGGATGGGTGGCTAGTTTCTAATCTAAGGTGGGTAGTTCTTTATAACAAACACAAAAAGGAGGGTAAGGTAAGGTAAAAAATAAATCTCTATGGTTTTTAAACAATCACTTTTGTGGATGGCTTCTAGATAGGTATTGGTTTTAAGAAAAAAAAGGTCTATCCAAAATCCATCCACAGAAGTGATTGTTTAAGAACCAAAAAGATTTATATTATGCCTTACCTTACTCTCCATTTTGTGTTTATTATAAATATCTACCCACCTTATATTAGAAACCAACCACCCATCCAACTCACCTAGGAGACCACATTCTTTTAGGAATCACACCTCCATCCAAAAATCCTTGTCAAAAACCTACATACTTTACTATTATTCCATCAATAGGTTGAAACATAACACACACCTACAAATCATGCATTGGAATGGAGATTTCCTCCATTAAGATCCTAAAATGTTATAGGTTACCTCATCAACTATGGTGTGCATAAAACCCACATCAATAATTTACTTGTGTACTTTAATTTTCCCATGTAAAGAAGCTTTACTTCTCATTATTTCACTGTATGGCATAGATATGTGAGTGATGGAAACTTTTTGAATAGTATATATTCATGTAATTTTGGTAATACAATATTATTTAATATGTCTTGGAGTTATCTATCTTCCATGGGGATAGTAATCTTTACTAGTATAGTTTTATATTTCAAGACTTATTCAGTTACCAGCTCATTGGATTTTTTATTTAGTTGTATAACTTGAGCTTATGAAACCTTATAAGTGATGTTGATTGAAAAGTGTGATAAAAACATATCTACTAGTGATTAGATTTTGTGATGGACTGATTAGGGATATCATAGAAACATTGTAATTCATAGTCCTTTAAAATAAAAGGGAACAACTTAGTTAGGAGCTAATCATTGGACACGTAGTCCAAACATGCTATGTAAAAATCATGGAGATGATTTTATAGGTCACCCTTACCATCATATAGTTTAATATTGGGTGTTACAAATTTAAATGGTAAAAGAGTTAGCACTATATGATGTGTCAAAGGTGTATGTAGGATCATATGAGAATCTAAGGCATAAGATGGTTTAGTAGCACCCTAATGAAGATATAACACCTTGGACAATATATAATTCATCTCCTATTAAAGGGATTATACATAAAAATATAAGGGATGTGGTCTATTTGTATCATGGTTTTATAGAGTCTAATTTTCCCCTATATGAGGTGTAACAATATAAGTATATATGGGACTGGAGGATTGACAAGTGATGTGTTCTTAATTTCCAATATAGCTTGTAAAATTTGTGCATGATCATGGGGTTGTTCCCAAATTCTATCTCTAAAACATTTTAATACCTCATCTTTATTAATTATTATATTATCATCATTAGGTCAGGGTGGGAGTGTGTTTGGAGTCCTATCTTGTGTATCATTTTTATCTTGATTGTATTGCTCATGTTTTTATGTATTATCATTAATGTATACATAGTCAAGATGTGAAGGATAAATGAGAGGGGGTTGTAACTAGTATTTTTTCCATGGTATAAGATCAAATGGGAAGAGTATGGGTATACTCAATAGGGTTAACACTAAAGCTATAACTTATTCTTAAAGGAAGTGAAATAATGTTTTTAGATGGCATATAGTAAACAAAATAAAGGAGGGATTCTATTTAAAAATATATGAAATTTGAAAAGCCTATCACATTGTAATATGAAAAATAATGATGCAAACCCTAGGATCATATAAGGCTAGGGTTTTTGCACTATTTGAAGTCAAATTTACCTTAACTTTTAAGGGATTTATGAAATGTAAAAAATTAGGTTGTTAAAGTGCTAAAATAATAAATTATGGAATAAATATAGTAATATCAACAACTTATGATTTGTAAAATAATTGATTTATATAATTATTATATAAATAGAAAATGAATTACAAGAGATGTACTTAGTTGGAAACTAGTTGAGATGGATAAATGATAGGCTATAAACTAGTATAGGGACTGTGCAAAGTGTCATGAATATCAATTAAGAGTCAAAAACCCTCCTAGATAATAATGCACTCCCTTGGATAGTAACACACCATGATAGTGTCCTTTATACCACTCTAGTGTCTTTTTGGCACTAGGGATAATGAGTTTATGGGTGTACCTTCACCTAATTATGAAGAGTCTATGCTTGTGTACATAGATGTTGGTTCACCACCTATTCCCTATTTTAATTGGTTTAATGTAAAATCCTAGGCATTCATGTTTGTTAGGTTATTTTAGGAGCACAAGTATAAAAAGAGTGGCATTAATAGGGTAGGTTGGACATGACCTCAACATCCTATGTGTTAAGCATTGCCTACATACCAATACCTCTAAATGGGATCAAACCCAATGTAGTTATTTCAATCTAAGTGAAAGTGAATTATAGTATTAATGTTAGTTTGAGTGATTTAAATATGACTTGAGAATATTAATCTGAGCTCTAGGCTATTGTATATGGGTGTATACAAAAGTATGGTAGAATAGGTATCAATGACCTTGATTTGTACAATTGTTTCGAAGTTTTTTTATGAGTATTTGCATTTGATTTATATCTAGTGGATAAGTGAATGAAAATGGTCTATATATATCATTCTATCACTTTTCAATATGTGAAATAGGTCTAGACCAACCCTAAGGGTGATTAGAGAAATAGAAATATATCCATTGGGAGAGTAAGGACAAAGGGGACACTAGTGTTGCCCTTTGGTCAATAGTGAAGTACAATATAGTCAAAAGGAATGAGTTAATATCCAAGTGGAAAGAATGGGTGAAAATTAGACATGGGTGCCTAGGGAGTGGCTTATTAATAATTTTGGTACATTTTAGAATGAGTTAGACTTGTACAAAGGCTAGAAAATTATCAAGAGAGGACCTAGGATAGGTCTAGGGCTAAGCTAAGGACAAGGTTGTCTCAAGTGACATTCATTAAACTCAAATGACATTTTATATGACTAAAATATGTATGATGATGAAATTTTTTGGTAGTCTAGTGATATATATTTGTACAATGGTATTGAAGGAGATGTAGGTCAAAATAATGCTATAAGTCAAGAGATTGATCCTCCATCCCCTTCCCTAAACCTTTAAATTAGTCATGAAGTAGAATAAGGAGAAAGTAAAACTAAGTTAGATAATAACATTATTGATCCTATTAGCCTTCCAATTAGGAAACATAATATAATAAATAATTGAATAGATGATATACATGTTCATTCACATGATATTATACCTTGAAATGATGTTTATAAATGTAATGATTCTTTTAGTCACATAAAATGTGATACTGCTCCTTTTGAAATGAAACTTGATGCTACTCTTATTGAAATTAAAGGTGATGCTCCTATTTTTATTGAAATGAAATATGATGCTAGTCAATATATGATTATAAAATATGATGGCATTCCTAAACCATGTAATGTTTTATTTATTGATATCGAATGTGATAAAATTTCTAAGTAATGTAATGATAGCAATATTTGAGATGAATATTCTACACTTATGTTTAAGATATATGGTGATATGAAACTTATGAATGAAATTTTCCAATCTATGACCATGTGTATTATCATATGGTTTCCATGATTCATGTCATGGGTGAACTCCAAAAATGAGTTAATTCCTTATCCTTAGATCATAGGGCATTATTTAATATATTTTGAATTGAAATGAATCCCATACATATCTTTAAACTATTGAAAATGAAATTTAATGAATATATAGATTTTAAAGTAAATTTAAAAATGTTATATAATTTGAAATGAGCTAAAAATAGTAAATTAACACAAGAGATGAAAATATAACTTGGATCTAATATATCACTGACTGTGACTACAAACCAATGGAAAAGACCTATGAAATATGTCACATCCAAAAATAAGAATTCAAGATATGATGGGGTAGGGCTATAATAGGAGGATATGGATGAACTACAGCATTTTTTTTTACTATGGTCATGCCTTAGTTGACTTTATAATTGATTCTTGATCTAAAAGTGTGTAATTATCTACAAAGGTTTACTATCTAGCTATGTGTGGTTATTTGATGCATGGAATACCTAAAAAATATAAACCTTAGATCTTACATAATGTACAAAATATATATCAAATTACATAAGGGGTAATAGGGTTAGGGGAATAGTTGATCTTCCCTCATTAACCCCATGCAATCTGTGTATTACCTACCTAGCCCAAAGGGGCCTTACGATGATGTAGCTCTCCCTTATAGAGTGAGTGTATGAATTTTGAATTTGATATATGAATTAATATAGATATATTAATTTAAATAATTGATAGTGAATTCCATTGATCTAAAATTTAAAAAAAAAATCTTGGACTATGATTGTTAAAATCCTTTAGAATTTGAATTGGAAATAATAATGATATTTTATTTGATGTGCAATAGAATTCTCAAGTGATTTATATATATGTTTGGATAAGCCTTGATGTACTTATGTAGAGGAATATTTTTAATATTACCACTCAAAAACTTTATAAATGTATGTTAATTATGAAACATAATGTATCAAATTTAAAAAGTTAATGTTGGGGCATGGGGACAAGGCTGCACTAGTGGACAAGGCCACAAGCGACCCTATCCAACCTAGTATAGTCCTATCTCAGAAAGATAGATTAATTAAACTTAACTAATAGGATTATATAATAAAAATAGGGATGTTTGAGTGATTTTATGATTAGTAGAATTATAGTTTTTATAATTATTAATGCTCCCATAGAGACTATAAGTTTGGGAAATGACAATTTTGACAAGCAAGGTAAGTATGTCAAGTTTAAACCTTTTAAATAACTTAATTATTAAATTTGTGTCTACATTTTCACCACTTTTTTTTAGTTATGCAATGAAGTGAAATTAATAGAGTAAAGTAGATGCAAACCTAAGTGTGTATACACACTTTATATTTTGATGAAAAACCTGATTGTGTAAGATGTCTTAATGCAAAAACCTACAATAATTCCACTAAAAGTAGTTACTACCCATATGATAAAATTTAAAGTATGAAATTTGAAGAGAGTAAGGAAATTATACACCTAAAAGGGTATGTAACCTAATTTCCCTATAACCTAGAATTGGAGAGGTGTATATGCCCCTTTGTTGAGATATTTAGAGAAATGTTAAACCTATGGATAAATGAGAGTGATCAAGTCTAAATTTTAAAACCAATGAATTCCCTTGAGTTTTAGATATTTTATGCTCCAAATATCATTTGAAGTTGTATAGAACTCTGTAAAAATAATTTAAGGGTGGAACTATTGAAAGTGGTTTGCTACATTGAAAAAGTAGAAACATGGATGTTGAATTTCATTAGACTCAATTCATCCCACTTAAAAATGATACAAATCACACCACAATAGATGGTCTAGATTCTATTGAAAATTTTCAAATTTGAAACTTTTCAAATTTGAAACTTTTGAACATGATTTTTTTTAAATTTTCATGTTTTAACATGAACACTAATTAATATCATGTCCAATGTACTATAATTAATTAATTTTTAAATAATAATTGAACTTTAAAATGTTTTGAAAACTTCTAATTTTAACTATTTGAAAATTTCAACTTGTATCTATTTTTTCATATGCATGAAGTATATGTGAATATGTATAAAATTAAATTTAAGAATGAGTGCACATGCATGTAACATGCACCCATAATCTAAAAAATGTTGAATCATATTGTATACTATCATACATCTAAAAAAAAATATTCACGAGGATTGAATTCTCAAGACAATCCTATTGTGATGACACCATTTTGAGATCACGTAGCCTAAAAGTAACTTGTATCAAAATAAATTATATGTGAAATATATAATCATGTAATAGTATGTTAAAAATTTAAATTCAAATTCATCATAATAATTAACATAAAATTTAATTGCATGTGAAACATGTATTAGAGAGACATAACATTTAAGAACATAAACAACATGTGCATAGTATGTATCATTTAAAAAGATTAAAAAATAAATAATGCATGATATGAATCGTGTAACCATAGTAATAGATAATGAAGATACAAAAAATGTCATACAATGTCGCTCAATTTGAATATAATGTCACAAATAAGGCCCAAAGGCCACATATAAGGGATATGTGAATGTCACATAAAAACATAAGGCCAAGGGCCACACTCAAATGACATAATGATGCCATATAAGAAAGAACATGTATATATTATAAACACAAGATCAAGGGCTGTACACAATAAGTAAACAAGTCCTAACTTATCATGTAGTAAATTAAGAATGGGAAATAAGAATAGAGGAAATTATATCAATTTACATCCATCATATGTATCAATGTCATTGTTAGAAAATAACATATCCATATAGCATAATGTAAAGTATTAGTAATTATTAAAAAAATTATATGATATATAGCTCAACATTTTATAGAGGTTTTGGATATATACAACTTGTTAAAGTGTTTATGGAGAAATAATAGATCTCCCCAACTTAGCAAGGTTGTTGGGTAATTAGGGAAGCCCAACATTAAAAAACCATGTGAATGTATGTCCTGTATCACACTTAAATTGATCTATAAATAGTAATTATCTCCTATTAATAAATGTTGTTTTTAAAAAAATGTATTTTAATATAATAAGTCAATTTATATAATTTATTTAAATAAAATTGTCTTTTTAATCTGAGTGTAATTTATCTGAACAATTATGATTGAGTTATTCTATAAACTCATCTAATTATGTTTTTTAGTTAAAAACATTTAATTTAATTTTTTTTTATCCTCTAAAAATAATCCAATTTCATAAAAACTTTATAGTTTTCTTGGATTAAAATTGGATGTTAATTTTTCAATTTCCCTTTAAATAAATTCAAAAAATAGCTTTATAATACTTCTATAATTTAATTAAGGAAATTGAAAGAAATTCAGATCATAGAGAAGAAATTTTAAAAAAAAAATGAGACACAAAATATATTTATGGGGTTCAACAAATGGCTACATCCCCAATTTCATTCAAACCATTCCATTTAAATAAGATTTAATGAATTATAAATGAAATCCAAATGGAACAGTCCGAATGAAACCGAGGACGTATCCATTTGTTGAACCCTGTAAACAAATCTTTTGTGTCATGTTTTTTTAAATTATTCTCTATGATCTTAAATTCTTTCTATTTCCTTAGTTAAATTATGGAAGTTTTATAAAACAATTTTCAAATTTATTTAAATGTAAATTAGAAAATTAATAACCAGTTTTAATCCAAGTAGACTATAAAGTTTTTATGAACTTGGATTATTTGCAAAGGATAAAAAAATGTGAATTGAATGGTTTTAATTGAACAATAGAATTAGATGAATTTATAGAATAAAATCATAATTATAATTGTTTCAAATAAATTACATTCGGATTAAAAAGTTAATTTTATTTAAATAAATTTTGAAAATTAACTTATTATATTAAAATCCATTTAAAAAAAGTTTTTTATTAGTAGGGAATAATTACTATTTATGGATAATAAATTCCTCATAAAATTGTGTATTGAAACTAAAATATTGTATCTACTCGACATGAAATAAATAACAAATGCAAAGAGGTAATCTAGAAACATTTGAAAAATAATTATAGGTCCTATTTTTGAATTTTTTAAAATAATTTGTTTTTTTTTACACACACAATATTTTATTTTTGCAATTTTTGATATATTTGAACAAGAAAATTATCTACCTAATAATAGTAATGACACAAATGCATTATGTTTAGGAGATCTTTGTCATGTTTAACTTTAAGTGTGGGTGATTGGTAAGCTCATGTGCCAATATTTTCAATGATTACGAATGGACCTAACCAATTGGGTTTGAATTTTAATTTGTTTTCCTTACCATAAATCATATTATTTTGATTTTAGTTAAGTAAAATATAATCAATTTATAATTCACGATCATAAATTTTATTCACATATGTGCATTTGATACGTCCTTGATAAACTTTTAAATTTTTGAAAGTATGTATGCATTTCTTATCAAGCATTTCCAAATTGTGTAGGATTTTTTCTTGATATTCATTCTCTTTTTTAATATCCTTTAATGAGACCTATAAATAGTGTTTTTATATCTTAATATGGATTATTTACATAAAAAATAATAAGGTTTATCCTTTGTTGGCATGTGTACACTTGTGCAATATGCACAAAGAACATAGATGATTTGACTATGTCAATCTAGTCCATGTTTTGAAATAATATTTATTAATATTTTATTGTTTTATTTTAATTGATAGTTTATTAGTGAGTAGTAAGGATTAGAGAAAGTTTGATGGATTTTGAAGTTAACATAAAATATTTTAACTATTTTATTTTTAAAAGATGAACTATTATTTGTCATAATTACAAAAGGTAGGCCAAATCATGTGATAGTATGTGTAATAAATAAATTTCAAATATCCTTAATTTTTATAACTTGTATGGGTATATATGCCACCCATTTAAAAAATATTTAGTTTCAATAATGATAAACTTGTGTTTGTCTAAGGATTATGCATTGATTTTTCCAATTAAATTAAAGCCCTAAAGAGAGAAAGTCCATGAAGATACAATAGGGTGTAGGGTTTATGATGCAGAATGATTAAGATTTATATGAATTTGACAAGGGCAACATAATTTATCATATTCATGAAATTATTGGTCCATTATTGGCCAATAATATCCTTGATGTAAGATCTTGTAAGACATGGTATTACCACTAAATTAGACTCCACATTCAATATCGTGAACTTCAATTTTAGAAATTTGAGATTAAAGTTGATTTAGATATCTTAATAATTGTCCCTAAAAATAAAATTTGAAAAGGGATCCACCGATTAGTACATAACACATGGATTGGCATTGAAACCACTTTATTTCTTCTCACTTGGCATTTTATTGAAAGGTATATTTGTAGAGATAATTATATACATCATTGTACCACTTAGGATTGTCTTCACTTCATGTGATTACAAAATTTTCCAATGCATTGATAATATCAATATCAATCGAAGGATTATATAATGGATGGAGATTAAAATTTCATGATCATCATTAATATCAATTGGGATTAGGGATACGATGCTATCAATGACATCCACATGTCAATTATCTTTGTGAGGAATGCTCTCAATGAAAAAATAAGAGAAGTGTATTATGATATGTTGAACCATGGCTTTATATAGGATTAGTTTTTCTTCCTTATTTTGATAATCATTCAAAACATGATTAATGACAAGTTATGAATCACCATATACACATAAATATTTAATGTGAAACTTTTATATTATATAAAATCCTAGTATTGGGGATTCATATTTTGCTATGTTATTTGTGCATGAAAATCCCAAGTGAAAATTAAAATGTATGTGTTCACCTTGTGGAGTAACAAGAACAATCCAAACCCAAACACTTATAGCACATTTTTATCCATTAAAATGTATGGTCCACATATCATTATTGATATTATAAAAAGAAAACTTGTCTAAAATTTTGGAATTAATGGGAAATGGATCATGTAATGGGGAAAAAATATAATTTATTTTTATTTTGTGTGATAAAATTCAATAAAAACTCAATAATAATCATTAGCCACTTTACAATATGCCCTGATAAATGGGGATTTGACATAAGATATTTAGGTGGATCAAATTTATTGATGACATGAATATTATTATGAAGTACATTATTTCAAAGTTTTTGCATGGTAAAAATAAGATCAAAGCATAGCTTTTTTAGATAAATATAATTGTGCTTATAATCAAAAAGTGCAATTAAACTATTTAGTTAGAATGTTTAATCTATTTTGAATTAAAATGAGTCTAATAAATGTTAGAAAAAATAATTCTACGTGGGATTAATTGAACCTTAGCCTTGGTATTAATTAAATAAAAATAATATATTAGTTATTACCACAAGGTGGAAACCTCATGATAATAAATAATAGAGTTATAATGATTTAATTATTACCAAATTTTAATTATATTATTTTATCGAGATGGATGGACCCATTACTTTTACAATGATAACTTGCCTTTATTTTTCATTATAAATAGGGTTTTACCTCTTTCGTGAAACCAACCCATGAATTTGAAATTATTAATCATATTCCATCTCAAAGAGTTTTGTGAAAGTTTGTCTAAGAAGTGAGAGGCTGAAGAATTATATTGGGTACAAAGTTAAGTTTCTAAATTATTTGAATAATTTGTATTAGTAGGTTATTTACCTATTTGAGGTTTTCACACAGTAAATTCATGTGGTTTATACATTAATATGTGTTTGTTTATTACATTATGCTTTGTTATTAATTCCTCTTCAAGATCTTATGCATTAGATTTTTTATTTTATCATGGTATCAAAGCTTGAGGGAGTTTGAATGCCTTTACAAGCCTATTGATATACTTAAAGATCCTATTTTAAGCAACCTCTATTCAAATTAGTGAAGTTTTTATCATATTTATTTAACCTTATATGACACTAACATGCTATTTTTTGGCATGTATAAACTAGATATCAATAAAAAATCATTTTTCCAAAAAAACTTAGTTCTAATTATGCTAAAAGTTTAGTTTGGCCATTTCAAGGTAGTTTGGAGATTTACATGAACTGATTTGGTCTCCTATAGCCTATGGAAGATTCACTAATACCTCTTTAATGCTAATATTTTGCTTGTATAGCCTTGTAGCATTGGAAAAAAATAAATTTTTTGGTATGGAATTTCAATTATGAAGGTTCTATTTGCTTAGTTTTGAGGATTGAATGATTTGTACAAAGTTTCAATGCTTGAAAAGGCCATTCTAAGCCTATGGAATTTTTATCTCTCATCCTTTGATGCCATTATATGGCCTAAAAGAATACTGCATCAAATTCTCAACCAAAAATAAGATTTTAAGGGTCTAACTATTATCAAGAAAAAACTAAAAGGTTGCCAAAATTTCAAGTGAAATAAAGGTCTGTAGACTGAGATAGGAGTAGATGAGAGAACCATTATTATCTTTGGATCATGTTAAAGGTACGCTTATGTTTTATATTGTTGATTTAAATATTTTTAAAATAATTTATTTATTAAAAAGGAATACTACATTCAACATGGAAGGGGTCCCACTTTAGAGTTTTTGATTTACCAAAAAGAAAAATAAACTTTAATTTATTTTTTACTAGTTAAAAATTACATGCATCATTTGTATATTTATTCATATATATTTTTGTTATTAAAAATCAAAGGAAAAAAGTTCAAATATAGATTAGTGAATGTAAACTTCTAGGAAAGATCTTAGATGGTTGGTAGAAACTTTTTGACTGAAAACCTATAATAGGGAGGTCTTGTGGTCAAATATCACCTAACAAAAATTATTTTGAATTTATTTTTTGGTTTTGTGTGTTAAGTTTCACGCATTCAAAACACTAGTTGACCTAGCGACCTTGCTTCAAAATTTGACCTAGTCTAAACTTAGTCAAGAATAATTGTGTAACAAGTCAATCTCTAAGTTTTGACTCCTTTTCGACATATATACATGGTCCATTTTGTATTTTTAAACTTTATATTATTAATTTTATAACTTTTTAATAATAGTATCTAGGTGGTTTTTCTAATTATGACTCTTTCAACACCTACTTTAATGTAAATCTAAATTAATTTTTTATATTATTTGGCATATAAATTATATAATTAAGTATAGTTTCATGTGTGATTCATTTTATTTTGTAAAATAGTTCAAAAACTCATTAAGAAGTTTTTTAAAACAATTGTGCTTATATTAGTATATTTTTATGGCACTTGTGACACCTTAATTTGTCATAATCTTTTACAAAATTATTGATTTATCTAGCATTAAATTAAATAATTATTTTGTGTTTTCACTTACAATATATTTTTAAATTCAAATAAATTTAAAATTCACACTAAAAATGATTTATTTTAAGCATTTATTTACTATCATTCTTAAAGGGAAGCTATGGCTTCACCTAATTTTATTTAAATAAATAACAAATAATTAATGTAAATAACTATAATATTTGAAAAAACTCATTAAATCAAAATTCATGGCCTAAAAGTTATGCAATATTATCATTGGGACTAAAAATCCATGTCTAGATGGCATGTGACCCTAACCTTACCAATGCATTTCAATAGAAATCACATGAAGCTATGTCCATTATCTTGCAGAGTATTAACGATGAATTCATTCTCCACATTGGTGATTAAGAGTCTCCTAAAAATTATTGGAAACTCATTTATTCCATGCATTATGGCATTCATCTCTTAAAAATTATTAAGTTAATCTTTGAATTGTGAACTACACCTATGAAAGGTTGTAAAATTTCTTGCTAAAATTAGAAAAATTAAAGCTTAGTTGGATGGTTTTAATTTTAATTTAATTCAATATAAATTACTTTGTTTTATCATCTAATTAAATATTCATGAAAAAATTAGAAATTGCAGTTCAGTTTTGAATTCTAAATATCAAACTAAGCAAGATATCCTTGAATTTACCACTTTGTCTACTTTTTTGATTCAAGAAGATCAAGTTATTACCAATTTTTATTCTAAATGGAATGTCCCTCAGGAAATTCTTGACTTAAATACTATTTTTGATAATAATAAGAACAATAAATCTAACTCTAATTATGATTCTAGCTCAAATAAATCTGGTAACAAGAATCATAAACCTAAATTAATGGAAATCATAATTTATGTGGTAAGTTTGGTCATATAAAGTAACCTTGTTATAAAAAAAGAAGATAAAGTTAATAATACAACTTATAAAAATAACAAAGGGAATAAATCTAATAAAAACAAGTAGATGAATCAAAACCCTAATCAAAATAATAATTAGGATCAGAATGTTAATGCTTTATATGTTGTTTTATTTGCTTCAAAATAAATGAGTGGATTTTATATAATGATTCATTGCATCATATGAATTGTAAATCTAATATTTTATGTCATTATATAAAAATATCTAAAAATATTTACTTAGGAGATAATTCTTTCTTAGAAGTAACTAAATAGGGAAAAACTAAATTTTTAAATATTATTATAAATGATATTTTTTATGTACCTAAGATTAAAACAAACTTGTTATCTTATTCAAAACTTACTAATGATAATTTCAATTTAACATTTTTTTAAAGATATATGTTACATTAGAAATCAATTTGGATATTTTATTTTTAAAGGGGTTCAAAATAATGGTTTATATATTTTCTCTCCTTTTCCTACATATTTTCTTTCATCGCATAGTAGGAATAAATCTCAATTATGGAAAAAGAGATTAGGACATGTTATTTTTATAAGTTTACATGATGGGCCTACTCAAAATTTTGTTTTTATTATTACTTATATCCCTTCTCATCATGAAACTTATGAGGGTTTCTTACGTGGTAAGCAAGGTTCTAACCCTTTTTACAAGAATCATGATGTGATTCCTCACATCCTTTAGAATAGATTCATATTTATTTTGTATGACCTCTTGAAATTGTATCTATTAATGTTTATTTTTAATATATAAATTTTATTGACTATTAAACTAGAATTATTTGGTCATATTTCATTAAAAATAATTTTGATGTATTGTCTAAATTAAAAGGATTTAAAGATAGTGTTGAAAATGCATATGCTTTTTCTATTAATAGAATAATAATTGATAATGGTGGTGAATATGTTACTAAAGAGTTTGATTTTATTTACATTAATTATGTTATTCAAATGGAACTAAAAAATCCATATTAACCTCATCAAAATGGTATTGTTGAAAGGAAAAACCTCATTATTATTGCGATGGTTAGAACAATAGTGCATTCTATAAATGTTCCTCCTAGTTATTATGGGCTAGATCCATGAATACTACTCTGCATATTATGAATAGAATCCTTACTTTTTTTTTTCATTTTTATACATAAAAGATAATGTATATTCATAGCATTTCATTTTCTTTGATAAAACTATTTTTTTTTTAACTTTAGAGATACTAAATATATTGATATTGTCTCATCTACATTGTATTTGTTAGTAAAATGATTTACTTTGACTCTTAAAAAATGTTTATTATAGATATATTAGAATCACTATATTTATCTTAGATGATATATATATATATATATATATATATATATATATATATATATATATATATATATATATATATATATATATATATATATATTCTATTCTTATGAGTTAGCATGTAAATACATTATATGCATAACATTGTGCTTAATTTTAAAAAAAGATCATATTTAGTTATTATATTTGGTAAAATGATCATGCTTAGTAAGTTTGGATCTTTTATATTTTAATGATTTCATTTGATTATTGAGGCAATTTTATGCTAATATGCTTAGATACTCTCATTTGATTATTTTATCATTTTATTTTTTATGTTAACTCCTTATATGCTTCGTTTGATAATAAGATATGTTATGAAATGCAAAGTGTAAATGGATTTTGTATTATTGGGTCTTAATCATTTAATTTACTAATCATTTTATTCGTACATCTCTAAAATCATTTGTCAGTCTCATATCTATTTGATAAAGAATATTAAATTTGTAAAGTTTTGATAAGACTCAAATGATAAAATGAGTTATGCTAATAGTATATATAATGTTTAGCTAAACTTAGTATCATATTATTAGTTAATTAATTTGTACACATCACATGACAACTAGGGACACTGATCTTGTCAATATTAGAGATGTAAAATAATGAATTGCATATAATAATTTATGTTTTTTCACTAACTTTGTAATCAAAGTAGTGAACATGTTTTCCTAAAAAATGAATTGATTGTTTTAATGTGTTTTACCATATAAAAACATATGTCATATTTTTATTAATGTTGTTATTATGATGCTAACCATATTATATTATCATGAATCTATTTGGATATGTATTCAAGTTTTTTGTAGGTATGTAACACTAAAAAACTAAACATATTGAAGTTCATGTGCATTTTATTCAAGAGAACGTCCTCAATGGTGATATTGATCTAAAGTTTTATTCTATGGATAAATAAGTGGGAGATATCTTCATAAAAACACTTGGTGCTACCAATTTCTATCAGTTTCATGCAATGTTGGGCCTCTTAGAGTTACCATTGAAGGGGAATATGCATGACAATGCCACTCACTAACGACTATATGTTTCTTCTTCTTCTCTATACTTATTCTAAATTCTAAGGCATTGTAAAATTTATGTGGAAGTTCTGTAATTGTAAACTTCATGTGAAAGTTTTACTTTTGTACCTAATACATAAAATTATATTTTGTAATAGAGATCCTTATGTTATAAAAGGCTCCAAATATGCTTAGATGATTATTCAAGATAAATTATGAGATATAGTCTCACGATCATGCTCACCTAAACTTATTTTTTAATAGTTTATGGATTATAATTATTTTTGTTTCAAAAGATGATGTTTAGCATGATGAAGGTTTTTAAATCCTTCAATTGTGTACATAGGATAATTCTTTTTTCTAAGGTTACTATGACAATTATCCCCACCTAGAATTAATGGGGAGTGTTAGAATATTTATTTCTAAGTGAGATTAATTGACCCTTATCTTTGGTATTAATTAAATAAATAATAATATATTATTTATTATCATGAGTTGGAAACTTTTGATAATAAATAATAGAGTTATAATTATTTAATTATTAACAAATTTTAATTAAATTATTTTATCGAGATGGATGGACTCATTACTTTTACAATGGTCATATCCCTTGGTTTTTCATTATAAATATGGCTTTTACCCTATTGTTAAACCAAACAATGAATATGAAATTATTAATCCTATTCAATCTCAAAGTGTTTTGTTAAAGTTTGTTTGAGAATAATTGAGAGATTGAAGAATTATATTGGGCACAAAGTTAATTTTCTCAATTATTTGAATAATCATTATTGGTGGATTTTATATACCTCTTTGAAGTTTTATCATGGTAAATTCCTTTGTTGTGTACATTATTCTATGTTTATTTATTAAATTATGCTTTTATATCAATTCCTATTCTATATATATTTTGCATTTATTTATCTATTTTATTAATAAATATATTTAAACTATTAAAATTGTAATATAGTGAATATATAGATCTAAATGTAAAATTTAGAATTTACAAAATTTGAAATGAGATAAAAATAATAAAATAACACAAGATATGAAAACCTATGCTATATATAATGTATTTATGGCTATATAGGCTAAATTTGACAAGAAATTAGATAAAAATACCTATAAACTATGTCACAACAAAAAATATGAATTTAAACTATGTTGAGACAAGGCTGAACTAGGATAAAAGGCCACACTATGGCTTTATTTAATGATTATGGCTCTGCCTTGTTTGAATATGTGATTGATTCTTTGATCCAAATGTGTGAAACTATCTACAAAGGTTTATTATTTGACTATGTTTGTTGATTTGATGATTAAAATATTGTAATATATAAACCCTAACTCCTACACAATAAACATAATAGATATCAAATGCTAAAAGGGGGGAATAGGGTTATGTAAATATAAAATATAACTTTATAAAATTTCATGTAATCTAAGTTCTACTTGCATAGCCTAAAAATGCCTTAAATTGATGTAGTTCTCACTCTTAGAGTGATTGTGTGAATTTTGATATTGCGATATGGATGAAACTAGATAGATTACTTTAAGTGATTGATAATGAGTTTCCTTAACCTAAAATAAAATAATTTCAAGTTTGGGATATGACTAATATAATGTTTCAAAATATGAGTTTTAAATAATAGTGCTCTTTTGTTCAATGTGTAGTAGAATTTCTATGTGGTTATTATATATGTTTAGAGAATCCTTGATGTTCTTACTTAGAAGAATATTTTGAATATTTTCACTCACTAACTTTGAAAAATTATTTGAGGGATAAAATGCAATATACTGAATTTTAAAAGTTATTGTTGGGGTGTAGGGGGAAAGTACACACTAGTGTATAAGGCCATAGTGTGACCCCATTTGACCTAGTGTTATCCTATCCCAGAATGACAAATATACTAAAATTAGATTGGTATGAGTCTGTAATCAAAATAGGGATGACTAAGTGATGTTCTACATAGTGGGAAGTCAATTTTTATAATTATGAATGTTATTATAGAGACTATAAGTTAGTGGAATGATGAATTGGCCAATTACGGTAAGGATTTCAATTTTAAACATTTTCAAGCACTTAGTTATTAAATTTATGAGTTTATAGGCATAAAATGATAAATTTGATAACAATGTTATATTAGGAAAATTTATAGTAAAAATGATAACCATTTTTATCTAGAAGCATTTATTATGCCTAAATTTCACTAATTTTATGGATATGAAGATATTCTTTCCAACTGTTGTGGCCAACATGTCCATTTTCATAGAGGAAAATGGGACCTCTAAAGTGCATGAAATTTATAAAATACTTGGCCCTCTATGGATCCTAGTCTAATACTCATCCTTCAAAAAAAACCAAGCAATTATTATTTTCTCATTCCTAGATATTTTCTACAAATCTAATAAAAACCCATTAATTTATGTCAAATATATTTTGTAGTTGTTTAATTTAAAAGGGTTAGTCCCATTACAATTTTGAAGTATTGTACATACTTATTTTTTTTGGTATTGATTGATCCATGTAGGAAATATTTAAAACAATGTTTTACCATAATCTTGATCTTAGAGCCTCAATCCCAAAGTCTAATTGGTGTTAAAAAAGCTTAATTTATGAAAAGTAAGCATATATTTAGTTATGAATCAATTTTGGAAATGACTTGATCATTATATTCAATTTTTAGGTCCCAAAGGTGTCAACACTTTCATATCCCTAGGAGGCTTGATCCAATGAGAGAACACCATGTGTAACTATATACTTAGAAGTGTCAGAGTTATTAGAACCCCATGAGGATTGATCCAATGGAAGAGTGCCACATAAATCCATATACCTAGAGGTGTCAGATCTATGAAATCACTAGGAGGATTAATTCAATGGGAGAGTGCCATGTACATCTATACACTTAAAGGTTTAATAGTTTTCAGAGCCCTAAGAAGATCAATTCAATTAGAGAGTGCCATGCCTATCCATACACCTAGAGGTGTTAGAGTTTTAAGAACACAAGGAGGCTTGATATAATGGGAGAGAACCACATGCATATATACACCCAAATATTTTAGAGTTTTCAAAATTATAAGAGGCCAAATCCAATGTGATAGAACTACTTGAATTTTTATACCTATAGGTATCAAATTTTTTACAACCCTGGGAGGTCTGATATAATTAGAAATCACCACATGCATTTATACACCTATACGTTTTAGTGATATAAAATCCTTGAAAGTATTGATATAATGGGAGAACACCACATATATCCATACACATGGAAGTGTAAAAATTATTAGATCCCTAAGAGGCCTGATCTAATGGGAGAGTGCCACATGTACTCTTATACACTTAATGGCCAAATAGGTCCTAGACTAACCCAATGATTCAATAAATGGTATGGACCAAGATCCCCCAATTTAATAATATATCATCATGTGTACTTATGTACACTTAGGTGGATAACTCACATAGTTAGAGTTCTTATTTTTAGTAAGTGTGCCAAGTCATTAGAGTATCCATTAAACTCACCAATATTAAAATGACACATGGATGATGTGGACACAAATTATATTCCACATGGGAAAAGATGGGTGTGTGCTCACCACACACACACACACACACACACACACACACACACACACACACACACACACACACACACACACACACACACACACACACACTATATATATATATATATATATATATATATATATATATATATATATATATATATATATATATATATATATATATATATATATATATATATATATATATATATATATATATATATATATATATATATATATATATATATATATATATATATATATATATTATCTCACTTTTTTAATCTATGATTTGACACCTAGATGGGTCCCATTACTACTAGCTAATCCAATTAAGGCTTGTATACAAATATCATATCTTAACCCTAAATGGTTAAACTTATATTGATCCCATCAACTCAGAGTTTAATTTAAATGATGTGATCCTCCATAGCCACTAATGTATAAAATATCATAGATCCCTATAATGTCCCATCTAAATTAGCCTCATTTTAATCTATCTTATGTTAACTCAAATTAATTATATCCATTTTCCTTGGATTCCCTCCAAATCCTAATGTACATCCTTACTAAAGCCCTAAATGCAAAACATAATAAATTTATAGATGACCTCATCAATTTCAAATAAAAAACTAGAGAAACAATTTTAGGATACCACCTTCCTACATGGCATCATGAGATTTAAACACTATAATTAAATCTTTAAAATGATTTAAGATATATAGATGCCAAATAATGATGAATAACTAGAAGATGATGATGTAGAATTCACCAATGATCTCATGTGTAATATATCCTCAATACTCCTTAGAGTTATTACCAAGATAGAAGTCTTCCCATGTAGTGATATATTTATCAATTTTTTTTTCACTTATAGGTATAACTAGGACATTATGTTCTTCTTGACCATGAGATTTAAGATTGTAGATATCCCTCAATGTACCTTTAGGCAATATTAAAATATCCTAAACTTTGATATCATATATGATGTAGTTATAATAAATAAATTTTTGATCACCAAAGATATCATGAGGTCTTAAAGTATTGGGCTAAAGACTCTAATCACTAAGTGAACAAGGAGGATCCTGAATCCTACACCATCAAAACCTTGTATAAGGGAGTGTAAATTAGCATACTACTCCTCAAATACTTATATAGGGTGAGTGTCATTAGGAATTTCAATAATATTTTTATCCTTTTACTCATTATCATACATAAAATGGAGGATATCCCAATGCTAAAAGACATAAACACCTTCAACATCATGTAGTAGGTCAATAGGGTTTGGACTAGGGGAAATTTCTATATGATGTCTGACTTGGTCAACTCTACTTGCACCACCCTCAATTTAAAAAACAAAAACTTCCCTCCATGGGTGCCAAATGTGTCTATGGTACATGTCTTATATTTTAAGTTTTATATTCATCACTAAAAGAATCATATCCATGTCATCTGTAACATTATCTACCCTGAGTATACTTCACCATAATTAAGAAGTAGATGGCCATGATTTTTGAAGAGATGCATGCCTTAATTATTCACATCAATTTATAATAATAATTTTGGGACCATAATATGATAAGGATATAAGTAATATATTAGTATCATCTTCAATTATCCTACATATTCCTAAACTACCTCATAGTGTAGTATATCACTTGGTAGCTTACTAATAAAATTGTAGGTCTCTTCCTTTCCAAAAGGAAGAAGGATTACTTGTAATTACCCATGATTATTAGGAACCATGAATAAAATGGTTTGGTGTAACTATAATTATTGTCCCTCCATAAATATTCATTTAACCTCCCCAAGGTTGATGATAAATAATAAGATCCCCAAGGCATGGTGTATGCCCATCTGAAGTATCCTACATGACTCAACACTACATACCACTAGGAGATCCACTCCAATGATGTGATCCACCTCAACCTTACCAATGATGTAGAGGTGATCATGAATATCAAAGTAACACATCTCCAAAATTAATGAACACAACCGAATTTGGTGTTATAAGAAAGACTAGTGCCTCCATAATCATCTCCTCAACAATTTACTATAAAAATCCTAACAACTAGAAGGATGATCTCCTAGTTAATATTTTAAGGTATCCCTATTACTACCCCATCATTTTTTTCATCCATTTTACCTATGGAAACATCCTAGGTAAGTTATACCTAGCATGATCTTGCACCTCATATCTCAAACAACTCAAAATCATAAGATAACCCAACTGAGGACTAGTCTGTAGACCCCCTATAAGTTTTCATTCCTAATTATAATGTATCAAAGTTTCTATTGAATATACTCCTATCTTCTTATCCCAATATCATGCTACCCTTGTTTTACACCCTTTCATAACATCCCTAATGAGTGTCTTGGCTTCACTTTTTCCATTGGTTTTGGATACATTTTTTGTTCTTAGTTTCCCAACCCAATTTCACCCCCCTCAAATCATGACTCATATTATGTCATCCCTTTAAATTTACCATGTCCCCCTCTATCTAATATCTTATAAAATATTTGGTGCTCAAATATTCTTATCTCCCATAGTTTATATTATTACCCCACTTTGGATACATCAATTTGGTAAGCCCCATCAATTACTCACATGATAGCCTAATATGTTGGCACATTCCATCTCAGTACCATAATTATCTAAACATCTTATTCTCCCATATCTTCCAATAATTTAAAAATTCTAATAGTTATCTAATGCCTTTTTAGGCTCTATTGAGGATGCCCCCGTTTATTTCAATAGTACCATGGATGAGCCCCAAGGAGAATCCTTCTAAGTAGACAAAGATAATTTCACCTTGTCCACCCATGTATCCCCAAATTACACCTATAAAACCATGAATGAAATTCCTCTTTCATAAAATTGGATCCTTAAGAATTGGCTTTAATCAACAAATATCATCTTTTAGATTGAATACAAAGCTCCCAGGTTTAATTAACCTATAGGTATTCATGGGCTACGACCAAATAAGGTCTCAATTATTCCCTTTGGCATCCCATTTATTATTACCTCCCTTTTCAACCATACTCCCCCCTCCATCATCCATCCCATTCCATCCCTTGTCTTCATTCTTGCTTCCTCCACCCATGCCTCCACCTTCCACATTGACTACCAACCTCCTTATACATTATGTGTCTTCTATTGGAAAAAATTCATGTGATGGGTTAACATTACCAAAAACCTTTCATCAAAGTTTAAAGGGTAAAACCTTAGATTGGTTATATGATTTACCTAGTGCATCTATATATCTCATTATTAAATTAGAAAAGGCTTTATTATTCCATTTCAATAAGAATAGAGGTCTTAGTTTATCCTTATATCATATACAAAACTATCTAAAAGGCCATGATGAACATATAAAAAATTACATTTAAGTTTCAAAAACACATTACGTTGATTAATATATCAACCAAATAATTTCGTCTTTAGTAAAGGGATTTTACCTCCACATTTGGAAAAATAAATCTATCATACTTATATTTATTTATAGAGACTCTAATTTTATGTCTACACTTATAAACATGATATTGTACATGCATATCCTAGTGCTTTTAATTCTACTAGGTCCAAAATTTCAGCAACTTAAATCCTTAAAAGTGTATCTTCCCATAAGAAAGAAACTCCAAATAAGATAATTCAAAAGGAAACTCCAAGTAAGATAATTCATAAGACAATAACTTGAATTATTCATAATTATTAAAAAGTGAATAAACCTATATATTAAGATAGCTTTAAGGATTAACCAAGTGTTACTTTATGAAATCTCATACATAAAAAGTTTATCAAAACACATTCTAATCACAATCACCTTATTCATCTTATAACATGAGTGGAGTAAGATCATAGTGTAACTATAATTTTATTAATGGGTATAGAGATAATAGTTTTTATGCATTTCAAAATAAAATTTAAAAAATTATAGATAGGGGTGTTATTACATTTGAGAAAATTAACAATGGTCTTATAATGTTGGCTTATCAATCTTCTTCTACTTCACAACCTAAAAATTCCAATGCATCCTACGAGGTTTACTAAAACTTAACCAATGATTCTTTTATTTCATAATCTATAAATACTAATATATCTTATGAAGTTATTAAAAATTAACCAATACTAATTTGGGATCTCATAAAAGATGAAAATAGAAAAAGTATTATTTTTTATGACAAGATACAATAAAATAAATATATAATTGGTTTTATTAAGGTATTAGGATATAATTAACATTTGAGAACTTATTGGGATTTAATATGGAATGCTACTAGACCAATTTATTTAGGGCCTAAGATGAAAGAGACATTATTTTATGTGAATCCTACTATTAAAAAATTTAATGTAATGGTTGGAAAATCATGGTTAAGTTAAATGGAAGTAAAATTAGACAATATTAATATGACCATATCATTTTATTTCCAAGGTGATGTGCTTACATATTATAGAGATAGAAAAATTTAAAATAAGACTCCTATAAGGAGTACAATTACATATCGAATCACTCAATAATTTATACCATAACAAAGTTTAAAAAGTAAAAATAAAGGAAGAAAGAAACTAAAGAGTAATACAAAAATAGATAAATATAAATAAACAATTTAAATCTATTATAATTAGATAAGCACCATGGCTAAAGTATAATGATAGAGAGGAGAGGAGGAAGGATTTTGAATTCAACCCACGAGTAGGAAAACTCAAGTCAAAATTAGGAGGAAGAAGATGAGGATGAATTTTATCTAGATCTAGAAGATGAATTAAATATCGTATCGAGTGGTACATTCCCCATCTAGTTTCATTATGCTTAATAGATAAGTAGGATGAAGGAGCTTCTAATAGGCTAAGGGTAGGAAGGATGACATGAGGATGATGGAGATGAAGAAATTTTAGATCTGAGAGGATTGGGGGTATTATACATCACTAGGGCCATAATTAAAAATTTTGAATGGCTCATTGGGCATGGAATAAATAAATTTGATGGCTGGCATACCCTAAATCCAAGAAAAATAAATTTTGATTAGGGTTTGTCCATAAAAACTAGAGAGAGAGATTTGTAAAAGATAGGTGATAGAACCATGGGCTCAAAACTATGTATAAGAAGATGAAGGACTAGTATAATTCCCTACTTGGTGAGGTTGAGGTATTTTTCCCACTTTTTGGTTAATGTTCTAAAGTTTCAGTTGTATTCTAGAAGTGCTAGAAGTTATTTTTTTAAAGGGAGGTTAGTGGTGGGGGATAGAGGATGCCCCACCAATATATTTTTTGTTTTCATGGAGGATAGAGGAATCCACATCATTTTTATTTAAATAGGTGAATATAATAGAGGGTTTTTACCTATTTTTTTATTCAAGTTCATGCACTATTTTAGATTGGTTTTTGGGTTTGCACTCTTATAAAAACATGGATGAAACCCTTGTCTGGCCAGTTTAGAGACTTCAATTTAATGGGGATGATAGAGGAATCCTCAAAAGTTTATATAGAGTCTATTTTTATATTTATGATCCCTATTTATGGGCCATGGTAAGGTTTAGTGGGTATGTTTGCCTACTTACTATACTTAGGTTCTATAAAGGAAGTGTGGAAAATTTCATTAAAGACCAGATCTATGGGGGATTACATTCAATTATATTAGATGCTTTACAAAATCTGAATAAGGGGGTGCCTTATGGCTAGCTTAGTTGAGTACCATATGTACGCTTTGATAGAGAATTCAAGGTTTCTCTGAGCTAATATTTGTAAGGAATGTGTAGTTTTGTTGGTCACTTACTAAAGCTTTAGGTCAGTTTTGATTATGGTGGATAGAGGAAACCACACAAAAACATGTCTTATTAGAGTGGATGATAGAGGATTACACTCTTATCTACTTTTTTTTATGGGTTTTGTCCTATAATCTATGTGTATTGATTATGTTTGGATAAAAAGCCTTATTTTATATCAAGATGAGTCTAGACTGTTTAGGATGAGTTGGAAAGTTCCTTGTTGTTACTTATTTGTTATTTGGATTAGTGGGAGGGTAAGATGATTTAATTTTTTTTAGGATGTTTGAAGGTTACTGAGAGGTAGAAGATTACTAGAAGATATTCTGCTCCTAGTGGGATCTTGTTATACAACAAAAATTTCAAGGAAGTTTTGTTGAAGTGCATCCATTATTTGTGTTTCATTGAGAAGTAATCTCATTATATATACTAAGGTTTTGGTATCCTTAAAACCCTCTTGTTATTATGGCTATGGGATCCTTAAAACCCTCTTATTGTTTGAATTTCCAAGGTTGTGGGATCCTTCAAACCCTATTGTTGTGTTGGTTATGGTTGTGGGGGCCTTAAAACCCTTTTGTTGTGATTTGTAAAGGTTGTGGGATCCTATAAACCCTATTGGTTGTGGGTATATTGTTAAAAAACCTATCTTTGGATGTGGGTCTAGTTATCAAAACCCTCACTTGATTGATTCATAGATCTAGCTTAAAAATCCTGTACCCTTATCTAATAAAAAATAATTAGACAAGCACCACTATGTGCATCATCTCAAGTAAATTTAAAATAATTATATAATGCAAATGAAATTATTCCTAATAGATTAGTGAAAAAAATACATCAAAATTATTTATTTACTCATGAAATTTAATATAATTTTAAATTATTATATCCAAGTTGTTGGTGAGATGATTTCATCCTAATATTTTTTTTCTAATTGTGAAGAAAGAATTTATTAGTTATAATTAAGTACATATTTCATGATTCAATGCTATATCATTCACATCACAACTATATATGATATCAATATGATATTAAATTTAAATATGCTAGTTAGACACCTAAATAATGAAAGCACATGTGACACAATTGCATATTTCAAATCCATGATATGGACAAACATAGAGCATAATAAAATACCATATCTAAAATAAGAAATAAATTTTTACAATATAAAATATAAAACTCATCAAGGGTTAAATGATAAACGTCACACTCCACATCAATGTCATCATGTATATCTCTAAGTCTATGAAAATAGAAGAAAATGAACCACTATCATCTCATCGAGATTGTGTCCAAGAATTTATACATGTATCATAATCCTAATATATATATATATATATATATATATATATATATATATATATATATATATATATATATATATATATATATATATATATATATATATAAATCTAGCCTAAAATTCCAAACTCTCTGATACTATTTTTGCATGTTCATCCTAAAGCTTCACATACTCAATAAAAGTGGTTTAAACTAGGTTTGTGATAGGATATGGACAAGGCTTTTATTGAATCATAACTAGGCTATCAAATCTACAAAATCACTCCCTAATCATCTCACTCACCTAGAATAGAAATTTAGATGGAAATATCAAGTGCCACAAGATTGAAAGGGGTGAATGTACATCTACTATATCATCGACCCTCTTTAGTACACCACATGATACCACATCATTAGGGATGTGTCATGTGTGCACCTAAATATATGCCTTGATGATCACAGTCTAATAATCATCACATACAAAATAATGTAATTTGTATAAAATTAGTGAATGATAAGATAACTATGATAAAGTTATTAAATATTAAAAATAATGTGTATACCTACTCGATAGAAAATAGGGGCATTAATCTATCTAGATACTTCTCCCTCACCTCCATCTTCATCCATGATGACATTTGGATATGACTTAAGTTTTGTTGTGACTAGCTCTACCATAATAGGAAATAATAAAACCCAACATGGTTTTGTCCAAAATTTTGTGTACTTATTTTTACATTATACATCATCACCACCTAAAATGATTACTAGGGGATCCACCTCTCTTATTAGAATATGATACCATGGTACCAAGTTAACCTCTTTCTCTTAGATGATGACCATGTAAGTGTAGTCATATAAAATGTAAAAACTTGTAACTTGAGCATGGATAATGACACCCAACTCATAGGTCCCTCTTGCTTGCTTCCATGACCCTCATAGGCTTATTTTTTTACTGATTCCCAATCATATATAGCCTTCCAAACTTGATACCAACATAGTTAGACTCCTCTTTCCATGACTAATCCATCCTCTCAGGTCTCATATGCTTGGCACAATAGTGCCACACTTGGATAATAGTGCCAATGCCACTCCTATACACTTTCAAAAATATTTTTCAAGTCTGTTTCTAGCCCCAATGGTCAATTTATTTTGGTTACCCATCCTTCTCCTTTTTGGTCTAATGTGAGAAAATTCAATCCATGACCAATATATCCCTATAAAATCTCAATCAAAGATCATTTGGAAAGAGATGGAAATTATCATTAATCAAGAAAGAATACAAGTAAGACCACTCAAAAAATCTTCCCTATTATTTGCATATATCCAACTGATACATTTACAAACTTGTCCATATCCTTAAACTAGTCCCTAGCCACCTCAGGCACATCTAGGTTAACATTTTGCATCTTCATACACATAAATTCCACAAAGCACATGAAGTGGGAAAACTACCTATAGCTTAATCCCTCTTCAGAGTATTGGTTTGTAGGTAGTGTGCCCACACAAGTGGTGTGGATCCATGTATAGTGAATCTTACACACACTAACCCCCCCCACCCCACATCTTGTTCAAAATTAGTCAAAGCACAATAGAAGATTAGGTTTGAAGAAAAAATCTACTCTATAAGGAGTTATATAGAATTCCAAGTACCAAAAATTCATAGACAGAGTCATAAATACCTACTAAATTAAACCCAAAAATCTTAGATACTTAGGAAAATAACAATAGATGTGGACTGCACCACCAATGCCACTCCTATCCAATTTTGCTGCTCTTGTCTAATTAGAAAATGAACTTTAGATCTTAGTTTTCCATAGCATCCCAGTCCTGCATAATCAATATCAGCCTTTGTCTCAATCAGATCAACACAATTTTAAGCTAAGTCATATTTCTCTTTAGTCATTTACTATTTTTAGAAAGCCTAAACAACAATCAGATTTAAAAAATTTATAGGTTAATTATAGCATATTTATTAATTGATTTTACTACTCAGACCCTTTAATTAAATCAAGAATAATATACCAATATTTTCAAAATTGTTAAATCATTTGGTGAACTTGACTTACTTTGTTTCCACATAAAAACCCTAAAAAACCCTAGGGTAAAATTCTACCAATTTTTCCTATATTTTTTTGATTTTTTTACCTGCATAATAAAATCATAAATTAGCATTAAAATTCTAAAATTTCTTAGTAATTTTAAAATAATTTTCTTTCAAACCCTATTTGTCCATACTAGGTCCCAGTATTTTCCTAGTAATTTTCAAATCATTTTATGAATTTTTACTATCATATTTAAATAAAAAATCAATTCAAAAATCAATATTAATTATTAAAAATATTTTATTTTTCAAAACCCTAGTTTCATTTACTAGGTCTCTTTAAATCACTAATTTTCCAATAAATTTATGATTTTTTACTTGTATATCTAACTTAGAAATCCACTTTGAGTTTTAAATTTTCATAGTAATTGTTTAAATAATTATTTATTAAAACCCTAGTTACCCATACTAGGTCCCATTGCTTCTTGAGGTATCACCTTACATGTTTGTGAGCTTTATATCCTTTTTATGTAATTTCTAGTTAACTATTTTTAGGACTTTACATTTCCTATATTCATTCTTTTCTTTATATCACACTCTACCTAGTACAAATTTTTGTATAAAATTCAATTAAATTTCAACTTGTTTTCCTACTTTACCAATGGCCTAATATACTAGTTTTGATGAAATTGATGAAATGGAACTTTAATAACTCTTAACTAAACACCCTGATATGCTTAAAATACTACAAGAAGAATAATAAAGAGTGAACAATGGTTAATATTCTCAAACCATAAAACAACCAGTTTCAAATGACACTATGGGGGTAATTATGTCTCAACAATCCCCTATAATAGCCTAACCTACCTTTATGTTACTAGCTACAACTAGTACATCTTTGTTTCCTAATGTGGAGGGCCTTATGCAAGAGATAAAATATCTTCAATCTAAGGTGATACATCTTGAGCAAGGTGCCTCTAGACCTATGCAAGATTTGGATTCTTTTGATCTACTACATACACCATTGGCATGCCACATTATTTCGACACCCTTACCACAAGTTTTTTTTCAACCCAAGCTTACTCTTTATGATGGAAATGGTGATCCAAAGTCACATTTGAGAGCCTTTCATGCATCATTCTTGGTCTATGTACCAAATGAATAGCTACTTACCAAACTATTCATATAGATCCTAAAGGATTATGTTTTGCAATGGTTCTATAGTCTATCAAATCAATTAGTCAATGCATTAAATCCTTTTGCCAACATGTTCCTAGCTCATTTCAACATTAACATTGATGATAAGGTTTCATATGCTCAAGTTAAATAAAAAAACAAAGGTCAAATGAGTATCTCATAGATTATGTTCTTCAATATAAGACTATTTTGGCTAAGATGACTAGCCCCATGGCCAATCAAGAGTTATAAGATCTCTTCAAAAAAAGTCTTCTACTAGCTTTGCAAGAATAAATTATGTTCAAAATATTCTTTTCCTTCATTGAATTGTGTTACACAATAAAGGAAATAGATGTCAAACTAATTTTAATGGGTAAACTTAAGTACACAAGTACCTCAAAAGCAACAATGAAGAGTAACAACAAATTCCCATACAAAGTTAAGATCAATGATAACAAGAGTCAAAATCAACTGACAATTAATGTGGCTTTTGAGCCCCCTCAACATGTGGTTTTATTAGCACCTCCTCAATGAAATTTTACCAATCTACTAATTTCTATAGCCAGAGTTTTATAGTAGCTATTATAATGTAACATCATATGTCTCCCTCCTATTCAAGAAGTTAACCCAACAAAACATCTTCCATAGGGATATGTCAACATGCATTTTTTGAGTTTCATAGGGAACTATGCCATACAACAAATATATGTATCGGTTTGAGACACACGATACATGATTTAATAGATGGTAATCATATTGATCTTGGAACTTTAGTTGAACCTCCTTAGGCTAAGCCAACATAAGATAAAGCATTGAAAATATATTCAGATCCTTTTTCATAGCATTCCAAACAAGAGATGAGGGATACATTAGGATTTCATCATGCATATAATGTACATCCCCCACAAGATATATATAGGGCATCTTCAGTTGAGTTACATCCTTAGGGAAACATGATTAGTGTATACAATTCTAGATTTCTAGCTAGAACTTCCATCTCCTTCTCAATGTAGGAGATCATTGAGGATGATACATATTATCATGCACTCTTTATTAAATTTCACATTCATAATCATCTTATTCATAGTGTTCTCATAGATAATAGATTTAGTGTGAACATGTGCACTATGACATTATTACAGCATTTAGGATATTCAGAGTAGGATATTACATTTATATAAATAGTTATCATCACATTTAGTGTGTATATACAAAATTCATTAGGTGAGATTTTACTTCCTTTATAGGTTGGTCCAACACGTGTGGCCACAACATTCACTATAATTCCTAGTGTAGAAGTTTTTGATATGTTACTTGGTTGACCATGGATTCAAAAACTTTGAGTAGTACCTTCTATAGTTCATAGATGCATGAAATTCATTCATGTTAATCAGGTTATAACAAGTGGTGGAGTTCCATATGAGTTACCACTCCCCACTTCAAAGCCATCCTCTATAGTATAGTCACTATTTTTAGTTCAGCCTCTCATTCTAGTTTCTTTACCAATTATAGCTCCTCCTATAATTTTGAATTAGACATAGTTGAGGCACCCACCACCAACATAATGAGTTCATACACATATACAAAGGTTTCTTTCAAAATAGAAATGTTTTTAGGATTATAGACAACTCACAGCTATAGTATTCACACCTAGGGAAGTATCATCGAGATCTCATGTGTCTACACATAAAGAGCATTTTTAGAGATCTTTTCCTACTGTAAAATGCATCCCTAAGAGCTATCTAGTTTAATCCATTTCTCAAAGTTACAAGGGGACCACACACTCAATTTTTACTTTAGATATTTTAGAATATTTATAGCATATACAACTTTCAGAGCCATAGTCTCAACATTTCCATCATGCTTCATGATCACACATGATTCCTCCACTTGATATAGGACACCATGATAGGGAGTCTCTCATGAGACTCATTGGTTAGTATCATCCTTTCATAGCTTACCTATACATAGTTTCTATTATTTGATTGTACATATCTCAAATATATCAAATATTCAAAAACATTAAAATATATCAAAATACCAAAAATATTTTGATTATATGCATTATCTATGCTTTGCATTTCTACTATCATGATAGAATTACATTTGTTATTCTATGCTATTGTTTTTCAATTTACTTACATTACCATGCTTCACTTGATCTTCTTTAAGTGTGTTATATGACATCTAGCTCCTCGATCACTTCACTCTACCCATTGAAGGGGCATCTTACTTCTACATTTGAGACATACATCGATATACATACCCACTTGGGTCATCTTCTACATTACTACACCATCTAAGTTATGTCATTCCTAAACCACACACTCTAGTTATCATGTTGATGAACATTATTCACTAGCATACATAGATTACTCTATCGACACACATTAGTATATATCACTTGTGTATTTCTTAGTGTATACCTAATCTAGTAATACACATGTCTTGCACACATTCACTTCTTTTTTTGATTAGTTAGATGCATTTGTAATTCCATTCTCTTACATTATTTCATTTCTTATTTAGAATAAATTGACGTGATTGCATTTTTCATTTCTTATTTGTCTCTTATATGTGCCTTATGACATTTTCAAATGTCATTTGCTTCTATTCATGTGTGTGCCTTAGGAATTTTTCCAATTTCCTTTGTATTTACTCTTCTATGTGATTGTGGCTTTCACACCAACTTTGTTTTTTTCAATTGTATGTGTATGTGGCATTTGAACATACCTTGTATGTTTGATTTATAGTTTGAGTGACATGTGCCCATGTCCCTTATTTGCTTAGCCCATTGGCCACTCTTGTATGCTTATTGCATCTTACCTTGCATGTTTCTTGCTTGTTCGCTTCTCACTATTTGACAATGCCATGATCCATATCATGCATTATTCATACTTTCTTGGATACCATGATAGACATCATGTTTCATCCCTCCAACTAACAAATAATAACTAATTATACTTCTAGTTCCAATTCAATAATTTTCACATGATATTACACTATTATATCTATTTAGGCATACTCTTGTTGATCTAACAATCTCTTAATACAAACCATGTTATATCTTGAGATATATTATCAATTATCATTGCTATATAATGTATCTTTGTAGCATAACACACTTGCATGGCTCTTTATTTTGAGGGAAATCATTGTAGGGTCTTCATTCCTACCCTTAGAAGAGGGGGAAATAAATAAGAATCTTTATCATAGATATAAAAGCTCCTAATGATAAAAAAATAGTATTAAAAGACCCAGAGCAACAAATAGACATCAAAATAGACAAAACAAACCAGGTAAATGGTTAAGAATCTAGAATAGTTATCAAATTTGGCCCTAGACAATAGTTCCAAACTTGGACTATAGTGTCAGTGCCACTAGTTTCCACTTTCATCACTCCTATCCAAATAGAAAAAAACCTAGATTTTCCAAAAATAGAGAGAAAGGTAAGTTTAGTTACAATTTTATCAGCTACAATTTTGACTAGATTTGGTATTTTTAGTATAGTTTTTCTCAAAGAATCTAGATATAGGGGCAACATGCATGGCGTGATGGATATCACTTCTAGTTTTAGATAGGGTAGTTGGTACAACTTCTAAATCAAAATCCATGTTTTAGACACTAGTGATTAGAGGCAATGTGCATGGCATATTTGTTTTCTTTTTTTCTAAGTTTAACATTACCCAGGCATTCTTAGTAGTTATGTTCCTTACTCTATCTGTAGTGGTTGGCATCATTTTGGAATTTCTTTCATACAAGCCTAACTTCCCAAGTTCTTGAGTTCCTGAGTGGATTTCATATAAGCCTAGTGCACCAGTTTTAGAGTGGCTTCTATACAAGCCTAATATCCATCTTTTGGAGTGGCCAAGAGTGGCCTAGTTTCTAACATGCATTCAACTATCCATGCCAACATTTTTATATCATAATACATTCATGAGATTTATGATACATCTCATGTGACACACATTTCATACTAATATTAGTTTATATCTTCTCTTCATAGGGCAATGATGGATCCAAAGGACTAGCTAACCTTTGTATTCTTGAGCCACTTATTCTTAGGGATTGGACACATAGTCCAAACATCAATCAACACACATATGACCACCTAGATTCACTTAGTGGGTAATGATGGAGCTAAAGGGATAGCCTTTGCATTCTTGACGCACTTTTAGGGAATTGACCACTCAGATCCATTCATGACATTACTCTTGGTTAAACACACATTCAACATCACTTAGCATTACTCATCATCACTAAAAAATATAATAGGTTTTGTATTGGTTCATATACCTAATGAGATGTATTCATTCCTTTCTCTTCCTTTCTCTCTTACCCAACTTTTTACATTCTTATTTTAGATATAGTGTATCTAGTAAGAATTGATATACTCTTTTATTTCTCTTATAGATTTACATTTCATGACATGTTTTCTCTATGCACACCCAGCATCATATAGCTTCATGAGCTTCACCTTTGCTAGTAAGTTTAGATACACTTTATTTTTTTCTTTTATCCTAGTATTTCACTTTACTACATCACTAGAATAAAGGGGGGCAAATTTAGTCATATAAAATGCAAAAATTGGTAACTTGATCATGGCTAATGACACCCAACTCATAGGTCCCTCTTGTTTGCTCTCATGACCCTCATAAGTTTGTTTTTACTAATTCCTAGTCATCTATAGTCTTCTAGACTTGATCCCAACTGAGCCAGACTCCTCTTTCCATGACTAATCCATCCCCTAAAGTCCCATCTACTCAAGATAGTAACACCACACTTGGAATATAGAACCAATGCCACTCCTGTCGACTTTTGATGTTGTTATCTAAGTCCATTTCTAGCCCCAATAGTCAATTTATTCAAGTTTCCCATCCTTTTCATTTTTGGCCTAATGTGAGAAAATTCAATTCATGACCAATAGATCCCTATAAAATTCTATTCAAAGATCATTTGGAAAGGGTTGGAAATTATCATTAAGTAAGAATAAAAGCAAGATCACTCAGGAAATCTTCCCTATTCTTTGCATATAGCCAACCGATACATTTACAAGCTTATCCAAATCCTTACACTGATCCCTAGCCACCTTAATCACATCTATTTTAGCATTGTACATCTTCATACACACAAATTTCACAAATCACATCAAGTAGGAGAAGTACATATGACTTGATCTCTCTTTAGAGTATTTGTATGTAGGTACCATACCCACATAAAGGGTGTGGATCCAAATCTAGTGAATCTTACACACACTAACCCCCCTTCTTGTTTAAAATTAGTCAAATCACAACATAATATAGGGTTTGAATAAATAATCTACTCTACAAGGATCTCTACATACTTTCAGCTACCAAAACTTCATAGATAGGGTCACACAAACTTGCCTAACTAAACCCAAAAAGTTCAAAACCTCAAGATAGTAGTAGTAAAGTTGGAATAAAATGCCAATGCCACACCTGTCTAGTTCTAATTCTCCTATCCAATAAAAAAATGAAGTTAAGATCTTAGTTTACAACAATTTCCCAATCTTACATAGTCAATATCAGCCTCTATCTTAGTTAGATCAACACAGTTTTAAGCTAAGTCATATTTCTCTTTACTCATTTGTTATTTTTATAAAGTCTAAATAGAAATCATAATTAATAAATTATTAGGTTAATTATAGCATAATTATTGACTAATTTTACTACTTAGACCGTTTAACTAAATTAGTAATAATACACCAATATTCCCAAAATTGTTAAATCAATATGTGTAAATATATTTATGGTATTAGTGTTAGGGGAACCCACTATGTGATACCAGAATTTATAATTATTTGTTATATAAATCACATGTATACCCCAAGGAAACTATCATTTATCTAATAAAAAACTTTGATATGTCATAACTACATGACATCCTCTAGTTAACCAAAAAAACCTCATTCAACTTCCATATGATAAAGTTAGAAGTCAAGTGATCCAATACGATCTTGTAATCCATAGTACTATGCATAAAAACATGTGGGATAGCTATCCAATTATCTACATACATATGAGGATATGAGAACTCTACAATTGACCAACCTTATACATGCATTATAGATATATGTTCATAATACCAAACATTAAAAAGTGTGGTTGAACAAAATCAACCAATATATTCCACCCAAGTAAAGTGATACATATTTTTACAAATTCACAAATATGGTTCAATGCCATGAATACATTATACCATGTGTTTGAATTTCCTAAAAAATATTATACATGAAATAATATATGGCAACACCTATTCCATATATGATAAAGAGTAAATCATTTAATACATATAAATTTATACGCACATGTAACATGAGCTAAAATAATCTCAAATATAATCATGATGGAATCATAGAGGAGATATTATGACCCAAATATTTACCAATCATACATCTATGAGCTCTCCCTTATCAACCCAGACCCATTTTATCTCATACCACTATGTGTGTACCTATAGCTGGTATTCATAATATTTCACCATACATCCTCCAAGATCATTTTCATCTCTCTATATGGAGTCAAAATGTATATGCATATCAATTCCTCCTATTAATAAATGAATTCATCATATGTATATTTTAGGGTATAATACCTCATCTACAAATAGATCTCAACCTTAAATTGTCAACAATGCATTCATTTGCATCATTGAATGTGAGACCTAACATTATCTCCATGTGTCACCCATAGTGAAATATATCACACACATATATTCATATAAACACATGAACAATAGTTAATTAAAGATTAAATATCTATGGTATAATTATTAATTTTTTTTTACGAATGTCAAATTTACATTAGAAAAAATTTATCGTCTATGGTAGACACCTATGACAATGATGAGATGGTTAAATCAGATGTTATTGGTATAAAAAAGATAGACACTACAAGTAGGCATAGAACATTTTCAGTAAAATATTAAAAAATTATTAAAATGACAACAATGAAAATTTAAAGTTTTTTATAATATTAAAAATGGAATGAACTTTGAGTTTTTTTCAAAAAATAGTAGGGCTAGTGGTTCTTGGATTGTAAAGAACTCTTTAGGCACTCAAACCATGTTGAGTAAAAACTTATCACATTATCATTTTATCAATCAAATCTAAATATAAATAAAAAATAAATTCAACTAAATTATAAAAGTAAAAATTTAATCTATTTATAATCAAATAATTTTGGTGTTATAAAGAATGAAAATCAAAATTTATTACTATACCACAATACAATATGTGAAATATATTGAGATTCTTATGTCTTTTCACCTCCCATCAGTTTCATTAGAACACATGGAAAAATATTCCATATAGTAATAATTTCATAGTAATTCATTAATATATTAGAGGCAAACATATTACATACATACATACATACATACATACATACATACATACATACATACACACACACACACACACACACACACACACACACACACACACACACACACACACACATATATATATATATATATATAACACTTACGATCACCTCAACACTAATGACTCAAGGAAACCCTTTAAAATATCTTAAAATAAAAGTGACATTTATTATGGAAATCCATTTTCCATTCAAATAAATAGTATCTATGGGACTTTACTGCTTATATCATTTACCTAGCCACTAAAGGAAATTGGTACAATTTTGACTAATATGGCTATCTTCATGTGCATAAAGGATACATCCCTAATATTTTTAGATGATCAAATCAAAAAATTCATCCCTAATATCAAAATGGGGGCATACATTGGGACTATTTCATAGATTCAAGCTATATCAAATTGAGTGTTAATAATCTATGGCGTATTATATGGTTCAAATGGGACATTTTAGATATATTAAAGCATATTCCATGTGAATGTGGGGCATTCTACATGAGTGTGAATAATATTTGAGATGTTTTATGAATTTTTGAGAGATTACGTGAGTAGATTTATTATATTATATAGGTAAGACTGAGAAGAATTATCAACTTTCATGGGTGAGATAGAGCAATTTTTTTCAATTTTATTATATTAAAATATTTTTTTATTAGATGGGTTTAAAGATGGGATTGGAGTTTGATACCCTTACAAAAGATATCAAAATATTTTATGGAAAAAATAGTAGTACAAGAAGAAATAAAACCTAAAAACTAACCGAAATTACTAAATTTAGCCAAAAAGATGCCAAACCACCAGCAAAAAGTTCATTAAAAATAAAATGCTAGATGAAACTAGTCTAAATCCTCAAACTCAGAATAAAGGACTAGTTTTTTAGTCTCTATGTTCTCTAATTTACTTTCCTTACATCTAGTATGATTTCCTATTCCATGATTAACCTCTTCCTCTTCTACCTAACCGACTTGAATTCCTCCTTACCCTATTCAACATCCAGGTTGTCTTTGTCTCCTCTACCACTGTAGCTAGTTATAGCTTCCTATGGGGTTTGTTTCACAATTAATTATTCATCCTTGTCCTATTGGAGGTTGCCCTTAATCATGGATAATTCGCTAGATACCAACATAATTTTGAGCTTCTCAAAATCTTTAGAGATCTCAATGCTCAAAAGTTTCTAGATTTCCACCTTAGTTTGCAACTTCTCAATAGAATATTTTATTTCTTATTTAAAATTTAAGTTAAAGGAGGCTTGACCCATACTAGAAATAAGTGTAATGAATTTAGTGGGGGCCTTTTTACTTCCACTAGGGTGAAAGTCTCCCTAAAAATTCTCCATCCAAAAAAAAACTTTATGTCCCCTATATGCTCAGCTTCTATTTCTAAGAAGAAATCATCTTCCATTTCAAAATCCTACTCAATCATGATATGAATGGCCTCTATTATCACCTTGGTCCAAGGGGTTCCCAATTTTGACTAGGAGCAAGATGATCCCCTAGTGGATTATATTGATCGAGAGATTACATTTGAAATTATTAATCAACACTTCTAATGATTTGAGTATAAAAAAGAAATACTTATCAAGTGGCCCCTAAAATGGTTAAGGAGTAGAAAATGGTGAGATAATATTATCATGTGATTCCCCTCAAGGGTGATGTACCTCATTAGTTGGACACACACATTTGGCCATTTCTTGGGGAGGTCCACCCTTAGGAAACCTTTTTATTTGACAATTCAGGCCTAATTTTCTCACAAATATAGAAGATGTTGAATAATTATTCCTTCCTCTTTTTATATTTAAAAGCCTTCACCCCTGAACAATCTATGCTAGTGATTTTTCCTATAACTTCTTTCATGACAATAATCTTCAATATGCACATTTGAACCTCTCTATCATTATAGTCACGAAAAAAGTCTTTGGATATCACCATATCATGTCCTACCAATCTCTTCATACAACTAGATATCCTACCTTTGACCATCTTTTTCCAAACATAAGCATCTTCCTTTACTTCTATGTAGGAAATTAGCTCAACTTGATTATGATCACCTCCCATCCTCTATTATTTTCTTCTACTACACTTTTCCTAGATAGGGACCTTAGCCATGAAATCTAAAATGATATTGAAATTTATGCCATTTGAATAATAATAGCTTGATGTGAAATAATTTTAAATGTATGGACTCTTAAGATGTATGTGAGACATGATGTCCTTAGATGTATGAGCATTACTCCTCCATTAGTGATTGTGATTAAAAATTATGGGTCCCATTAATTCATATATTAGATTGTACTTTATTGATCTCAATAAAAGGGGTGAAATCAATAGGAAATGCCACATCACATTTCTAATGGGTGAGGGATCCACTAAGAACCCCTATATTAGCCATTTTATCTGTGTTTTTTTACCCTCTCTATAAACATTATCAATAGATATCTTTTTGAATAAATTAAGTAGACTTTTAGTGTCTTCAATGATATCAACTATATTATAGGAGGATTGAGAGGAGCCTTTCAAACATTTGATGATATTCAATGAATCTCCCTCCACCTGAAGATTATCTAGACCCAACTTAACCACAAAATCAATTCCCCAAAAAATATCCTTATCTTCCAACATATGATTAGTTTGGACCCCCAGGGGTCTTGCATAGGCTACCATGAGATTCTCATTGGAATTTTGAATAACTCTTACTCTCATAGGCCCTAGGTTCCCTCTAGCTGCTCCATCAAAATTCAATTTATACCATTGATTATAAGGGTGAGTCCACTTGATACTTGATATATCTACACAGTACTTGTGAGAATGGGTAGGGATTTCAAGGTCTAATAAGTAGAGAATATAATAAAATTAGGGAGAGGGGGGATCATAAAAGGTGGAGGATATAGTAAGCCAATTTTCTTTAACAAAATCTAGATAGCTAGATTTGATAGAATATAGCCTATTGGGATCAACCTTCTAAATTTGATCATCATATTTTTAGAAAATGTTGATATGGGTGTTTTAAAGAGTAATGTTTAAATCTTGTAAATTTTTTTTTGAGGGCTCATATCTTATTTGAATAGAATCTTACACCTTTTTCTTCCTTCAATCTCTTGCCAATAATTTCACACCCTATGACTAATGGTGAATTTAAAGTACACATTCATTCCTAATATAAGAGGTAAAGACCTAAGTGGTTATTGATTTAGATAAAGGTACCCCTAAAAATATATTTTTTTCCTCTACCTATTTTCCATTTTATTCCCCTCATAAGAATATCCTTTCTAATTCTCAAGGCTTTCAAAAAGACAAAGCCATTATCAAGACCTTCTTTCACCAAAAATTAGGGACCCTCCCCAAAATTTAGGTATTTTCCCTTGGTGATCCTAGTCCATAAATTATATTCCTTGATCACCCTCCACCCTTGTTTAGCTAAAAGGGCTTGATTAATATATCTCACCCTTATGAGCCCTAAACCTCCTTTAGCTGAGGGTAAGTAAGATTTATTCCAAAATATTAGTGGGAATTTGAATCTATCTTACATTCCCCTCCATATAAAATTCTTTTGTATTTTCTCAATTTGTTCTACCACTTTTCCCAAGATGATAAATAGGGACATGAAGTAAATAGGAATTTTTTACAATAAACTCTTAAGTAATTGTATTTTGTCAGCTTGAGACAAAAAATTCCCTTTCCATCTAAACAATTTCTTCTAAATCCTATCAATTAGGGGATTATATAAATCCAATTTCATTTTTCCTACAAAGAGAGGAATACTGAGATAGGATGAAGGAAGATTTTTGATAACGCACTTGCTGATCTTGTAAATCTTCCCTTGTACAAAAGCTAGAGTGTTGATAAATAACAAGGAGATTTTGAGGAAATTGACACTTTGGCCCAACACTATCTCATAGATTTATAGTATTTTATTGACATATTTAGCTTTACCAAGGATTCTCTCATCATCAGGGTGTCATCTAAAAATTATTTGTGGGTAATAGAATTAGTGTTTAGATCACCTAAGATTCCTTTGATAATCCCAAAAGAACTTGTTCTGTCAATAATTTTTATAAAAATGTCCTCCATTAAAATGAACAAATATGGGGAGAGAGGATCACCTTGGATGAGAGCATGAGGGTATAAATATAGGAGGAAATTAGATTTATGATAACTTGGTTAAACCCAAATTTTTTTATAACTCTATCCAAAAAGTGCCTAGAAACTTTTTCATAAGATTTATTCATATCTAATTTAAGAAACATACCTTGACAAAAATAATTGGCCATCGAGTGAATGGTTTCATGGGTGATAATTATACCATCCAAAAAATTTCTACCAAACATGAAAGCCACTTATTGATCTGTTATAAAATTGTCAAGAAGGATTTGAATTCTTAGAATCAGCCCTTTAGTACAAATTTTGTAGAAAGTAGAGCATAAACTGATTGGTCTAAATTCCTTCAATTGGTTTGCCCCTTACTTCTTAGTAATAATAACCAAAAAATTATTATTGAATTCTTGAAGCATAGTTATATATTTAAATAACTCATTAATATACAATAAAACTTCATTTTTAATGATTCCACAAAATACTTGAAATAAAAATGGGGGAAATTCATATGGGCTTGGGGCCTTATCACCTTGTAGGGAGAATATGATGGATCTAATTTATTAATCTGGGGGGAAGAAAGGATGGAGGTGTTTTATTCTTAGGAAATAACTCCCTAAATGAGATTGACCACTTGATATTATAGTTGGGCATGCTTAGGGGGAACATGACCAAAAAGATTTTTATAGTAGTTTACAATCTAAAGATCAATATATTTTTCATCCTTGTATAAAATCCCATCTTCCCCCTTTATTTTTGAAATGAATTTATGCTACTAATTTCTAGAAGATGAGAGATGAAAGTACTTAGTGTTTTTTTTATGCCTTAATATGTATCACAAGTGCTCAAAGTGTTTAAATAAAACTTCTCATTTTATAATTTAGAGAATTCAATGCATGAGTTTTCGGTGGTTATAATCATATTATCAGTTGATAGAATAAAGGCAAAGTAAGTGGACTGTTGCATAATATTTATAAAATTTATGGTTGGGAGCCACATTGGCATATATCTTTGTAAAGAATGAATCAATATTAGCTAATATTAGTGAATTATGATCAAAGGTAATATAAATACTAATTTAAGATAAATATTTATAATGGTAATTAAGTTAGATTGATCTGGTTAAAAAAGAAGCAAAATGAAGGGTAAAGTAGAAAAGAGATATTACTAATCTTCATCCCAAACATCATGATAAAGTTTAAATGTCCTCTAATCATACACTTAGACAATGTATAATATGAAATAACATGATCTCAAATATTACTACACATCAGTCAAACATCTAAGGAATTAGAAAATTACAAATAAAAACTAATTTCACTTTAAATATTTACCCTGCAAATAAACAACATTAACCCAAATAGAAGAAGAGTAAAGGAAATGAAATGAAATTGAGAACTTTTAGTCAACATAGCATTAGTACATGTTAACAACTCTATAATTAAAATATGTACACCAAGATTTCAGAAGAACCATTCAAATTTGGAAATGAGAACAAGCAAGAGAGAAACCATAGTAACAAATGACACAAATGAATATGGAAAATATTTATAGAATTCTTCACTTGTATTAATTTCTCAAAGTTTACATAATTTTTTGGCTCAAAAACTCCCTTATTTTTAACAATTGACAATGCTCCTTTTCTAAGGTGCAAGGAAACATGTTAGTCAGTCATATCCAATCATAAAAGTACAAGTTTAGGGATATCTATCCTTTCCATAAATGTTCTATAAATACACTAGAATTTCCCAATAGACTTATCTATAGAAAATGTGTTTCACAAATAGCACATGCCTTCACAAAAAAAATATTCAACTTCAAAATGTTATATGATGTTGGTTACAAAAAGAATACTCTTATTTCACTTAATATTTGAGACCCCTATGCTACTAAAAGAACCTCATGGTTATTTGGAATGTTCTTGTCCCAATGTAATCCCCTTCTCTACCTTTGAGGTCAAAATAGAATTCCATGTTACCTTAAGAAATGCCCCTCTAAGCTATTGTGGCATATTAGACTACCCACTGGTGGACCCTAGATTGAATTATCTTTAGATAGATGATAATTTAGGATCTCCTTCATATTAATAGGTTCGTAGGGCCTCTAATTCAACACATTTCACCCATGTGGCTCTAATGTGGCATCTCCATGGTGTCTCCATGGAATCCTACTCATCACTATACAAAATATGATAGTTGATTTTAAAAATTCAACTTTGATCTTGAATCATTTGATCTATTTCTATGAATCAATATAGCCCATAGGTCTTTAGATCTAAACAACTATATTAAATTTGATGTTTGTATGACTATCAATTGATGTCTACATGAATGTCATTTATGGGTGTATGAATGTAAATTTTAAGTACATCCTTAGGAATGTTTACTATCTTAAATTTGATGTGTGTGTGACTATCAATTGATGTCCACATGAATGTCATTAATGGGAACACAAACATCAATTTTAAGCACATCACTAAAAGTATCTACTATCTTAAATTTGACATCAGTATGATCATTAAAAGACATCAACATGAATGTCATTAATGGGCATGTGACCATCAATATTAAACATATATTTGGAATTATTTGTTGAGATTACCATTTATCACTTCTTGGCTCATCTTATTTCTTTTATGTACCATGTGGCAACTTCTCAGTTATTTTTTGCTCTTTATACTAGGCTCTTTCACATCATTTGATCTCTACACTAGGCTCTTATAATGGTGACATTTGTTACCCCTGTAGAGCTCTATAGAACCTTTGACAATTTAAAATTAGATGTATCTTTTGATCAACTATACCAAGCTTACATGGACCATATATCTTGGGAATATGATCAATATTTAAAATGGGAACCATGCCTAGAATTTTAAAAAGTAACCTCATTCCGTCAAATCTTGATCTATGAGAAAAAATGATCCATATGTTGTAATCTATGGGGTCGAATGTGATTGGTCCCTATAATCATACAAATTAATTATGTAAGATCAGGAAATACATAAAGCTTTGGACCAATGTTTTTATTCATATTAAAAAATATGAGTCTCTTTAGTCTAAGGTATATGAATATAAGTTTTCAACATATTAAATGACCCTATGAATAATTAAATTTGCAACATAATATCTGAGCCTAAAGTTTTATTGTATTAATAAATACAATTAAAACCTTAGGGTAAATACTTAGGTTAAGTCTATGTTATAGTAAAAATAACCCTTTTTAGCATTAATATTGATCTTGTACCATTGGATTGAGCTAATCTAAGTGAATGTAGACCATTGATCTTGATCTCTGGGGTCAAGTAATATTGGTCCCATGAATTAGGATACTTGGCTCATTGGGCCCATTTCACACCATCTGATTAACTTTTCCTGATTAAACATAGGTCGTTGATCTTGTGAACAAGCACAATGTTTAAGTTAGGACTCAAAGATACATAAAACTTAAGATAAAATCTTAAGACTAAGGTTTTTTTTATGTTAATAAATATGAATGAGACTTTAGAACTAAAATTTTAGTCTAATTTATAACAAAATAACCATGCATATAATAAATACATAGCATAAAGTCTTAGCCTAAGGTTTTTATCATATTAATAAATATAATAATCATTATGATAAGACGTTAGGCTAATCCTTATAACAAAGGGATCATGTGATTATTTAGACCAAGCTAGTATTTTTAGCCTAAGGTTTGGTTGTGTTGAAAAACATAACCAATCCGTAGGGTAAAAATTAAACTACATCCATGGTATGATAATTTTCCCCATGCAAGTTTGAATTAAATTCAAAAGGGGACCTAGGTTAAAACATTAGGCATGGCTTAAACATAGATCCAATTAATCTTAAACTAATGGCAAATAAATATCAACTTAAACATTAAACATGCTTATTCCTAAATTATATTCCATTGATTCTATAACACAAGCAACAAGTTTTATTAACATTAGAAGGGGGTGAAGCCATGATCATCAAAAAAACATGTCCATTAATCCAAGTGAGATTAGTTCCTACAAATAATCGGAAATATTCAAGTTATGAAAAGGGAATAATATAAACTTAAGTTAAAGCCTCATATTAATGTTCTCATTTTGCATTGATAAATAAGGCTTTAATCCAAAGTCTTAGGCTAAAGTTTAAAACATATTAAAATGATCATGGCACAAAAGAGTCTGATGATATCAATGTCTCAGGAATATTTTCTTGGGCAAATTGTTTCAAGATTTTTGCATTTTGATTTTTTGACTCTGTTGTAGTGTATTCAAGTTCTTTACATGGGGAAATTATTTTAGACCTTCTGTCAAGGGAAATTATTCTAAATACTAATTTTGCCAAAAAAAATATTTGAAGAAATTATCCCATAGGGTATATTTCATCAAGAAAAATGCATGAGATAAAAATTCTAAGGCAATTAGTTAGGGCAAAAAGGGGCCTAAATGGTCATTTCAAAGAAGTCGAAAGGTAAGTTTCCTTGAAAAAACCTCTGAAGGGCACTTTCAAAAATATGAAGGGAAATTTAAAGAATTTGAAGAGCACTTTCAAAAATTTGAAGGGCATTTTTAATTATCTGAAGGAAACTTTCAAAAGTTCTGAAGGATCATTCTTTCAGGGAAATTGTCTCAGAAAAAATGTTTGACACATTTCCCTTGAACAAATTCTTGTAAAACAAAAGTTATAAATGGAAATTTATTATGAAACAAAAGTTGTGAAGGACATTTCAAAAAAAAATTGAAGGTTCATTCCAAAAAATCTAGAGGGTATGTGCCCTTCATAAAAATCTCAAAGGGTATTTCCAAAGAAGCCAAAGGGTACTTTCAAAAATATTGACGGATAATTGGCCTAAATAAAAAGTCTGAAGGTTAATTATATTAAAGCAAATGGAAACTTTAGAAAGGCTAAAGGGTAATTCGGTTAGGCAAGAAGCCTTGACAAAAAACCTAAAAGATAGGTCTAAAGGGCATATGTCTTTGATAAAAATTCAAAAGGGTACTTTTAAAAAGTGCAAAAGGTATGTTTCAGCAAAATTTCTAGAAGAAAGATGTTGCAGAAAGATAAGTCTGAAGGATCACAAAAAAAATAAGTCCAAAACCAATATTCCAAAGGGTAAGTGTAAATAGGTTGAAGGGAAATTCTATCAGGAAAAATTTCTGATAAAATGAGTCTACAAGGGAATTCTATTAGACAAAATATTTGAAACAATTATCCTGACATAGATAAGTCTAAATGAATACTTTAGACATAGACCAATTTCATAAGTACCAAAAGAATTCTTGAATAAAAACATGAAAATACTTGGATAAAGTATCTAAAATATAAAACTTAAAGGGTAATTTGTTTGGGACAAAGCTCTTAAAAAAAAATCCCTAAATGGCATGCCTAAAATATAAAACTTGATAGTTAGAAATATAATAAAAGGACTATGCATTTAGATTAGACCACATGAATAATATAAAGATCTGAAAGGGGGATCAAAACATAAAAGGGACTAATTTTGGATGTTAGACTAAGGTTTGATCATCTTTAAAAACTTGACTAAGCCTTAGGAAATAGAAATAAAATAATCCCATAGAATTATTTAAAATGTTCCCACATAACTTAAATAAAAGCTCCTACCAAATTCAAATCAAGCACTTAGATTAAACATAGACTAAAGGTTTATAAATTCTACTTGATTTCCAATAGACCAAAGGCTAATAAAGAATCAAGTTAACATTAACATCATGAAACCAAATTATTATTCATTCCAAGTAAACCTTAATGGACTCGCAACCTATAACATTGAGATCTAATGTTAGCACTTTAGATAAGGGCAAACCATAATTATGCACAAATATGTAAACAATAACAAATGTGGATGATCTTCAGATAAAAATATTTTACAAGTTTGCTATAATACTCTAATCAAGTAAAATTTCTATTTCAAGGCACAATTTTTTATAATTTAACACAAGGGTCCCCATGCTTTAGAAATTAGGGTATGTTGACCTCAAAAAATGGTGACTTTTAGGGGAAACATAGAAATATGTTGGAATTTAAAGACTCTGGTTCAAAAAAATAAATAGATTACATATCCCACTTGAGTAATGCCATTATCAAGATTAGTTCATGGTTAAAAACAAGTCTCACACTTATAAAATTAAGATCAAACATCAAAACCTGATCATGTTATGTGTGTGTTTTGATTCCACTTACTATTTTCCATGGGATTTAAGGAACAAATTCTAGATTTCATTCCTTTAATCATTAATATTGACGTACAACATGTTTGTATATTCATTAAGAACCATGCTTTAGCTCAATGAAGGCTTAGACATTGCTTTGCTACTAACCAAGCATCCATAACCCTTATAGAGATACCTTCAACCCTAGTCAAGGCCTTGATCCACTAAAAGCTAACCATCCATAGTCATGAAGGAGATTACCAAAATCACCTTTGCTTGAAAAGCTTTTGATTTTACAATAATCACTTATATTTGTATTTTTTAGATCATTTTAGCTTTCTATCAAAGGTTGGGAGCTAGGTTAGCCAAGTTTAGGGATTTAGTCAAATATTTGATCCTACAAAAATCACTTATGGTTGAAACCTCTGTCCCAAGAAAGGATGTTTATTAGGTGAAATCATGATTGTGTCTTAATAATTCAATATTTCATCCCATGTGTGCAATTATTCTTCAAACTAAGATTAGATCAAAACAAGGTTTAAAAGCTTATGAACAACCAACTTATCCATTAGTCCTTACAAGTTTCTCTAATTGTAACATTAAGCTTTATATTTTAGATCCATGATCAAAAAATGTTGAGGAGATATACATACATTCCTAAAATGTGGAGTTCCTAAGTTTTTTGAACTTTGAGCTGAAAGCTATCCAAAAGGACTTATTAGAAACAAGGATCAATGTAGGGAAAACAAACACATAGAATGAAATCAAAGAAAGTAGAAAGCAAAGGAAAATCAAACAAATATATACAAACATATGTATAAACAAGGGATAGGAAGGAAAGAACATAAAGAAACTAACATAGCCTACCTACTCTAACTCTAACCATTCTTACAATTCACTCCATAAATACTCCAAGTGGGTTAGTGCAGAAGTAGTTATTAAGGTATTTCCCATTGGTGGGTATAAATAACTCTATTCCCTATAAGTATTTTATCTTGAAGGTGTTATCTCCAAGTATTTTGGCAATCTGATAGGGGGCCTATCCACAAAGGTGTGAATTATCCATGTTTTCCCTTGGGTATAGATGCCTTGTCCCAAAGACAAACCAACTATCCTTGCTTGAAAACCTTTATCTTTGATCATTTATAAAAACACCTTTTCACTATGGTTTGGTGTTAACTAAATTCGGTGAAAACCTCTTGTCTAGCATCTTCCACCTGAACAATGTCTAGCAACCTTGAATTTGGTAATTCCTGATCATCCTCCATTTACTCTTGCATGAACTAGTATGTTTGTATCTTGAGTGAAATGGGGAATATGGGTTCTTGGACGTATACAAGTAATAAAGGTAATATTTTTAGATCTTTCTTGACCCTTTTTCTATCTACCAATAGGGCATATTTTAGTAGCTTATGCCAAATTCTAGGCTTGTCTACTATAGACTTCTTTATTGCTTTCATCAAGTTCTTATTGGTTGATTCAGATATGTCATTACCTTGAGGATAATGGTTGGATGATGAATTTATAATGATTCTATTATCATATTCCCATTAATTCATCTCAATGTATATAAAAGCTAATTCATTATTACATACTAGAGAGATTAGTATTCCAAACCTGTTACATATGTTTTCTTCTAAGAATTAGATCACTTCTTGAGTTCTACACTGCTTAGTTACCACCACTTTAGTCCATATGGTGTATTAATTAATAGCAATTAAAATGTATTTTTGACCTTATAATTAATTGGGGTTAATAACCCCCATGAAATCTAATCCCCACTAAGCATTTAAGGTTTATCTATCATAATTGGCTATAGTGGTATGTCTTCTTTATGCTCTTTTATAATGAATACATGACATGAATGGCATTTCCTTACATTCTTATGGTCATATTTGAATATTTTGGGCCAATAATAACCATATCTAAGGATTTTTTTAGTTTTTGTCCTTCTAGATAGATGTCCACTTCCTAGATTCTCATGAGAAGTTATCATGATCTCAACTACTTTTTCTTTGGATACACACCTCAAGTAAAATCCTTTAAAGTTTTTTATATACAACACTCCATATTTAATAATTAAATGGGATTCCTTGAGTCTTATATCTCTTATTTTCTCCCTGGTCAACCCTATATGACAAGTGTCATTGATCAGTAAATGGACAATTGGATCATACCAATCATTGGATTGAAAACTTTCTTATTCAACCTACATGAAATTTAGCTTGTGGTTAGTATTGATAATTAATTGAATCAAACCTTGGAACCTTAATAATTTTATAGTCTTTATTTAAATGTCATATTTCTACATCACATACATCCACTTACCTCTCCTTTCTCTTAGTTCATTTTGAATCAACAAGAGCTTTGTGGCAAGGTCAGGTAGGATTGCATGCACTTTATTCCTAAAAATGTAGTGTCTTAAATTTTTCACTACCTTAACTAATACACATGATTTATTATCAATAAAATAATAATTTAACTCAACATTTTTAAAATTGGTGCTCATAAAAGCTATATGATGGTCACATCCATCTATTTTCTAAGTTAAAATTGCAGTAACAGTATGATCTAAAGCAAAGTAATAAAGGTAAAAGTATTTTGAAAAGTTAAGACTTATCAAGACTGGAGCTTGTCCAATTTCCTCCTTGATGTACTTAAAATCCTTCTTGGTTCCTTCATTCCAAGTGATCTTGATGTCTTTCTTCAGCATATCATTCAATGGTTTGACAATTTTTGCAAAGCCAAAAATAAACTTTTTTACAAAGTTAATTTTGCCAAAGAATTATTTCAATTATTTTCTACTATTAAGAGGATATATATTTTATATAGCCTATATTATATTTGGGTATATAGAGATTAAATCCTTGGTGATAACATGACCTAATATTTTTCCCTCGGTAACACACAAAATACTTTTCTTTGGGTTGAGAGAAATCCCATACCTCTTACACCTTTCAAATAACTATTATAAATGCATGATGTGGTCCTCCCTATTCTTAAAAAATATATTCAAGTCAACCATATATATAATAATTCATTTAACTACCAAATATTGGAAATCATGATCCATATCCCTTTGGAACATTACCCCTATGTTGATCAACCTAAATGACATTATTTTGTAGGCAAATTTTCCCCATTTGGTAGTAAAAGCACTCTTCATCCTATCTTACTAATTTACTAGCACTTGGTTATACCCTAAAAATCCATCAAGAAAGGACATCATAGTAGAACCATAAACACTTTGTATAACTTGGTCTAGAGAAGGCAAAGGATAGTTGTCTTTTTTAGATGATTTATTTAGATTCTTGAAATCAATGCACAATCTTATTTCACCAATCTTTTTCCTAACTGGTACCAAATTGGTGACCCAAGTAGAGTGCCTAATGGGAGAGACAATCTTGGCATCTAATAATTTTTTGACTTCTTTGAAAATCATAGGTTCTAAAATAGGTTTGATAGGCATTTGATTTTGTCTAAAAGGTTTGTAGTTTTCTTTCAAGGGTATGGTATGGGTGATGAATTTTGGATAAAAAATCTTCAAGTCATCATAGGACCATGTTATTATGTCCTTATATTTTTTCATCAAGTCTTTGGCTTTTTTATTTTTAAATTATCATACATGTTGTCCCAATATTAACAAGTTAAGGTTTATCTTGAGGTCCAAGATCAACTAACTTATAATCCTTCCTACTCACCTTGGGTATTCTAGTGTTTTTAACTAGTTTGTCTTGATCAAATAACCTTTTAGAGGCAATCATGCCTTTTAGGATTTTGTTGTCATTAAATTGAATGACTTTGTTATCAAATATACCATATTATTCAAGAGTATTATCATTGGCCTCATCTATGACATGGGCCTCAAATTCTCTTGAGTTGGTCATGAAATCTAGGATCTATTGGTCATCATTAAAAACATATAGATGGTTTATATTATCTGGGACTGAAGGGTATGGAACCAACTCAATGCTAAAGTTTTGAGAGTCATGTTTTGGCATAAGATTGGCTACAACTGAGGCAATATCATTAGCATACTAGTTTTCTTCCCTAAGGATGGAAACAATGTTGAAAGTATTAAAGGATTCAAGCAAATCCTAAACTCTAAACTTATGTGTCTTGAGATATGAAAATTTACACTGATATTTACTCATCACTTGATTGACTATGAGCTATGAGTCACCATAAACCAAGAGCTCTTTAACCTTATGCTTAATGTAAAATTGTAATAATAGAATCAAAGCTTCATACTCTGTAATATTATTAGTACAAGTAAATTGAAGTCTATAAGCATCTTTTAGTTCTTCTCCAATAGGATTGGTAAGAAAAATTCCTTCTATAGATACAAAATTACACCTAACACCATCAAAATTTAATTTATAAATTCTAGGGAAAGCATAAGAAGTATTAGAATTACATACCTTAGGGGTGATAATAGTGTAGACATCCAAATTTGAGTCTAACATATTGACTCTTTCATTCACAACATTATACTCAGTGATCATGTGATTTATTTGAGACTATCTTTCGAATTTTATATGATTTGGGACTCTTTTCCATGGTAGAAACAAATGTGAATACTCAATGGACATATATCCATTTAGGGCCTTTGTCCATTCTCTACTTAATAGTATCCTATAAGCATCATGAATGTCCACTACCTGGATGTCAAAAAATTATTAGGCTCTTGGCTCAGAGGCAAGTTACATATGAACATTTAACAATTCCCTAATTACTTTGACTCTAGATTTATCTAATTGAGTAACAAATATATAATATTTAATAGGAGTTAAACCAAGTTATTAATAAATACATAATAGCATAATGTTTATGGATGCACCAAAATCTAATAAATAGTTATGTAAATTCTTACCGATCAAATGAATAGTAAGAAGGAAAGGTGGGGACTTTGTCATATTTTTATACGTAGAAACATTGGTGTTGTCAATTTTAGGTGGCCTACCAAGATTTTTAGATAATGACTCTAACAATAGGTCCCTTTTCTTAGTGATCTGCATCAACTCATGTAATGTAATGTTAGCCTTAATTTTCTTCATATCATCCATAATATTATACCTACTCCTATTGAAAGAATGAGATGCATTAGTACTATGTTTATAAGTAATTCCCTTTAGAGGCTTTGGTTTATTATCTAAGGTAGTATCTAAAGTAGTGATGCAGTTGTTGAACTAGTTAGGGGTTGGTTCTGCTCCCTATTCCTTAGAGGGTAGGTCTTCTTCAAGAAATACTAAAAAGCATGGACTTCTTTAGGAATGTCATCAAGTTTATTGTCTTCTTAGAAAGTACAGTCAAAAATCTCCACCATGAATACTTGGTCAGTAGATTTAGATCCTAATCTACCTGTACCATTATCTTTATTAGGGACCACTTCAAAAGTATCCAACTCCTCTTGAAAGGCTTTACAATCTTTATAAAACTCAATGTAGTCTATCTCACCATGTCTAAAAGTGAAATGTACTCTAAAATTATCAAGTAAAATAACATTAATAATATTTATATCCATTTTTCTTATTATTAGAAAACTCATTGTTCTTATTATTATTATAACTATCATTATGGAATCTATTAATGGGCCTATTGAACCTTTGGACAGAAAATTTCCTACCTAAGCTCTCCCTAATATTACCAAATTACTTCTACAAATAAAGAAAATTAGTGTATAACTTTTAGACCATCTTCAAGATAGATTCATTCTCATTCTTGGGTGACTTAGAATTATAAACTTGATTATTATTAGTAAAAGTGGTTGGTACCAAGGAATTTTGATCACTTGGATTAAATCCATTTACAATAGTATTTAGGAATCCCAAGTTTTGGGTGGGATGACCATGACTTAGGGGTAATCAGTTCAAAGTTGGTATTTGGATCAAAGCAAGTATATTTTGATTATTATTTGGAAAGACATTGAGGGTAGGAAAATGTGGGTTGGCATTAGAAATAAAGTAATCCATTTGAAATTAGGGATGCATTTGATCATTGATGATCACTACTTTAGAATAGAATAAGGCCAGAGTATTCATTGGTCCAATAGCTCTCTTTATGAAAATAAAGGTCATGGGATCCAAAGAATCTTTATATATTTCTAGAGCCAAAGCATCCTCAAGCTTATAAGTATCTATGGTTTAGCTATACATATTTTGGAACCTAGAATTAAATGTTCTTAGAGGTTCATTTACACCCTTCTTGATCATGGTGAATTTGCTAGTACAAGACACAACGACTAATAATTATTCCAAATTGGTAAATAAAAACATTATTAAAGTTAGCCGAGTTGGTAATGTAATGCTTAGGTAAATTTAAAAAATATTCATATGCAACATATCTATAAGTTAAAGGAAATAGTCTACATACTACATATTCATGGACTATAATTAGTAGTCTTAATACATCTTTAAAATATTTAATATGTTCCTCTATGGCTACAATGTTACTGGGACTAAATATTAGCAAATATTTATTAGGGTTATAAGGAAGGTCATATACCACACCTAGCATATTGATAGAAGAGCCACCTATCCAAGCCATACCTTGAATGGGATTAAATATGGGAGCATCTTAGATTGGTGAAGTTGGCAAAGACTTTGAAATATTTCACTTACCTTTGTCTTGCCTAGCTTTCTTATGGATTTATAGTTCAAGAACAAGTTCTCTAGTCTCTGAATGTGACCTTGTTCTAATTCTTGGTAATTCTAACTTGAGAATTTTGAATCTTATTTGAAATACAAAGCATCAAATCAATATTTACAAAGACAATGATTAGAATTACACATTAAGAAAAAATTTCAAAGATTCAAATAAACAATAATAAAGGACAATGATCTTTAAATAAATTACTCAAAGAAGTGTCCAAATACACAAGTATGAATGATCTTGTGTACATTAAAGTATAAATAAACTAAAATTTGCAAAGTATTTATGAATATTTGATAAAAATAACTATTACTAACCTCAAACCTATTGAATTGACAAAGCTAAAGTCATCTTTACCATAATAAAGTATATATTTTCAAAGAGCATTGATCTTTGTCTAAGTAAGAACAAAGATGGGTCAAAGATTATGAATATCACTAACCTTTTCACAATTATTCTAAAAGAAACACAAGTATGCAAAGAATAGAGTGATATTTGATCAAAATACACCAAAAAACTAGCAAAGATCCTACAAAATTACAAAGATTTCTTGAGGCCCTCCTTTTAGTGCTAGCAAAGCTCCACCTATTGATGCCTTAATATGTATCACAGGTGATCAGAGTGTTTAAAGAACACTTCTCATTTTAGAGTTTAGATAATTCAACACATGAGTTGCAGGTGGTGATAATCATTTATCAATTAGTGGAACAGAGGCAAAAAAAGTGGACTATTTCATAATATTTATAAAGTTTAGTGGTTGGGAGCCACCTTGACCTATATCTTTGTAAATAATGAAGTAATATTAGCTAATATTAGTGAATTATGATCTAAACTAATCTAAAGACTAATCTAAGATGAATATTTACAATGGTAATTAAGCTAGAGTGATCTAGTTAAAAAAGAGGCAAAAGGAAGGGTAAGGCAGAAGAGGGATGTTGTTGATCTTCATCCCAAACATCATGACAAAGTTGAAATTTCCTCAAAGTATGAACTTAACCAATTCATAATATGAAATAACATGAGTTCAAATATTACTACACATTAGGTAAAAATCTAAGGAATGATAATATTGCAAATAAGAACTAAGTTCACTTAAAATATTTACCCTATAAATAAGCAACATTATCCCAAATGCAAGAAGAGTAAAGGAAACAAAATGAACTTGAGAACTTTTAGTTAACCTAGCATTGGTAGAATTTAATAACTTTATAATTAAAATATGCACACCAAGATTTCAAAAAAATCATTCAAATTTGGAAATGAGAACATGCAAGTGAGAGAGAAAACATAATAATATATGACATAAATGAATATGAATAATCTTTGCAAAATTCCTTTCTTACATTAATTGCTCAAAGTTTACACAAGTTTTTGGCTCAAAAACTCCCTCCTTTTTACAATTGACAATGTTACTTTTATAAGGTGTAAGGAATCATGTTGGTTAGTCATATCCAATCATAAAAGTATAAGTGTAAGGATAATTATCCTTTCCACAAATGTTCTATAAATAGACTAGAATTTCCCAATGGACTGATCTATAGGTAGTGTGTTTTACAAATAACACATGCCTTCACAAACAAAATATTCCAGTTCAAAATGTTTTATAATGTTGGTTAAAACAAGAATATTATTATTTTACTTAATCTTTGGGACCCCTATACTATTGAAATATTCTCATAGTTATTTGGAATGTTCTTGTCTTAGAGTAATCCCCTTATCTACCTATGAGGTCAAAATAGAATTCCATGTTCCCTTATGAAACTCCCCTCTGAGCTATTATGGCATATTAGACTAGTCACTAGTGGACCCTAGATCAAATTATATTTATATAGACAATAATTCAGGCTCTCCTTTTCATTACCAAGTCTGTAGGGCCTCCAATTCAACACATTTCACCCACGTAGATCTGATGTGGCATCTTGCTCATCACTATACAAAATATGACTATTTCTTTTGAAAATTTAACTTTTATGTTGCACCATCTGATATATTTCTATGAATTAATGCATCCCATAGATATTTAAATCCAAATAACTATCTTAAATTTGACATTTGAATGATCATCAATTTATGTCCACATTAACATCATTGATGGGTTCATGATAATTAATTTTAAGCACATCCCTAGGTTTATCTATTATCTTAATTTTGATGTCTACATGACTATCAATTGAATTCCACATGAATGTTATTGATGGGTTGCATGATCATCAAATTTAAGCATGTCCATAATATTCTATACTATCTTAAATTTAATTTATGCATGGCCTTCAATTGACATCTGCATGAATGTCATTAACGAGGATGTGACCATCAATTTTAAACACATTTTTGATTTTTTTTTGAGCTTGATAGTTTTTATTTCTAGGTGCATCCTATTTATTATATGTGATATGTGATGATTACTTGATGCTTCTATGCTCTTTGTACTAGGCTCCTATGCATCATTTTATCTCTACACTAGGCTCCCATGATGGTGACACTTGTCACCCCTACAGAACTCCATAGAACCTTTGACAATTCAACATTGCATGCATCATTTTATAAACTATACTAGGCTTATGTGGACCATAGATATAAAGAACATGCTCAAGCTTTAAGCCAGGGACCATCCCTTGAATTTTCAACATTAACCTTACTCTGTCAGATCTTGATCAGTAAGCAAATTTGAGCCATAAGTTGTAATATATGGGGTCGAATGTGATTGGTCCCTCCAATCATAAATATTAATTACATAAGCTCAAGAAATACATAAATATTTGGACAAATTTATATATATATATATATATATATATATATATATATATATTAATAAATATGTCTATGAATCTAAGTTTACAACATATTAAAGGACCCTACAAATAGTTAAAGTCGTAACATAAGATCTTAGCCTAAGGTTTTACTATATTAATAAATATAATTAAAACCTTAGGGTAAAAACTTAGGTTAATTATATTTTATATTAAAATGGGCCCTTTTTATTCTTAATATTGATCTTGCATCATTGGATCGATGTGATCTAAGTGAATGCAGAACATTGATCTCAAACCATGGGTCGATTGAGATTGATCCTATGGCTTAAGATCCTTGGCTCATCATACCTATCTCACATGATCTACTTAACTTCTCTTGATTAAATATAGGTTATTGATCTTATGAATAAGCACAATGTTTAATTTAAGACTTGAAGATATATGAAACTTAGGATAAAATCTTAAGACTAAGGTCTTGTTTATGTTAATACACATGAATGAGACTTTAGGACTAAGATTTTAGTCTAAGTTATAACAAAAGGACAATGCATATAATAAATAAATAGTGTAAAGTCTTATCCTAAGGTTTTTATCATATTAATAAATATGATAATCTTTAAGATAAGACTTTAGGATAAGGCTTATAACAAAGGACCATGCAATTATTTAGACCAAGCTAGGATTTTTAGTCTAAGGTTTGATTATGTTGAAAAACATGACCAAGACTTAGGGTAAAAATTGAAATAATTCCATGTTATGATAATTGTCCCCGTGCAATTTGGAATTCAATTCAAAAGGGGACCTAGGTTAAAACATTAGGCATGGATTAAACAAATATCTAATTAATGTTAAACCAATAGTAAATAAATATCATCTTAAACATTAAACATGTTTATTCCTAAATGATATCATATTGATCCTATAACATAAGCAACAAGTTTTAGCAAAATTAGAAGGGGGTGAAGTTATGATCATCCCAAAAACATTTCCATTAATCCAAGCGAGATTGGTTCCTACAGACAATAGGAAATATTAAAGTTGGGGCATGGGAATAATAAGAACTTAAGATAAAGCCTTAGATTAATGTTCTTATTTTGCATTGATAAATAAAGATTCAATATAAAGCCTTAGGATAATATTTAAAACATATTAAAATGATCATGGCACAAAAGATTATGATGAAATCAATGTGTCAGGTAAATTATCTTTGGTGAATTATTTTAGGCTTTTTACATTTTGATTTGGCGACTCTGTTGTAGGGTATTCAGGTTCTTTGTATGGGAAAATTGTTTTGGACCTTTTGATTGGGGAAATATTTTTGAAGACCAATTTCATCAAAAAAAATATCCAAATCAATTATCCTATAGGGTCTATTTCATTAGGCAAAATTCCTAGGGCAAAAAGTCTAAAGGAATTAGTCAGGGGAAAAATGGGCCCAAAATGTCATTTCAAAGAAGCCAAAGGGTAAGTGTCCTTGACAAAACCTATGAAGAGCACTTTCAAAAATCTGAAGGGCACTTTCAAAATTTTGAAGGTCACTTTTAATAATCTAAATGACACTTTCAAAATTTTTAAAGGATCATTATTTCAAGGAAATTATCTCAAACAAAATGCCTGACACATTTCCCCTGAGCAAATTCTTGCAAGATAAAAGTTCCAAAGGGAAATTTATTAAATAACAAAAGTTCTAAAGGACAATTCAGAAAAAATATGAAGGTTAATTCCCAAAAACACATAGGTTATGTGCCCTTCACAAAAATCCTGGAGGTTATTTCTAAATAAGCTGAAGGGTACTTTCAAAAATCTTGAAGGATAATTAGCCTAAACAAAAAGTACAAAGGATAATTATATTAAGGCAAAGAGAAATTTGAAAAAAGTCTAAGGGTGATTTAGTTAGGCAAGAATCCTTGACAATAAACCTGAAAGATAGGTCTAAAGGGTAAATGTCTTTGACAAAACATCTAAAGGGTACTTTCAAAAATCTTGAAAGGTAACTTTCAACAAAATTACTGTGAAAAATATGTTGTGGAAAGATAAATCTAAAAGATCATAAAAAATAATAAGTCTAAAATAAATATGATGAAGGGTTAGTACAAAGAGGCCCAAGGGCAATTCTATCAGGAAAAATGTTAGATATAATAAGTCAGTGGGGAAATTATTTTAGACAAAATGTATGAAACAATTGTCCTAACATAGATAAGTCCTAATGAATACTTTTGACATATACCAATTTCATAAGTCCAAAATTAATTCTTGAACAAAACCCCAAAAGTACTTGGATAAGGTATGTGAAACATAAACCCTAAAGGGTAATTCATTTAGGATAAAGTTTTGAAGGAAAATCACTAAAATATATGCTCAAAATATAAACCCCAATATTTAGAAACATAAAAAATGACTTTGCATTTAGATTATACCAAATGAATAAGAGAAAGGTTTGAAAAGGGGCTTGGGACATAAAATAGACTAAGCATGGATGTTGGACTAAGGTTTGGTCATCTTAAAAAACATGACTAAGCCTTAGGAAATAAAATTAAACTAAACCCATAACATTATTTAAAATTTTACTCGGTAACTCAAATAAAAACTCCCAACATATTTGAATCAAGCACTTAGATTAAACTTAGACTAAAGGTTTAAAAATTCTACTTGATTTCCAATAGACCAAAGGCTATTAAAGAATCAAGTTAACATTAAAATCATGAAACCGAATCATTGTTCATTCTAAGTAGACCTTATTGGACCTACAACTTGAAACATAAAGATCCAATGTTAGCACTTTAGTTAAGGGAAAACTAGAATTATGCACAAATATACTAACCATACTAGATATGGGTGATCTTCAGATAAAAATTCCATGCAAATATGCTAATGATAATATGATCAAGTGAATTTTCTATTTCAAGGCATAAACTTATACAATTTGACACAAGGCTCCTCGTGTTTTAGAAATGGGGGTATGTTGACCTCAACATGTTACTATCACCTTACTTTAGTCAAGTTTTCCTCAAATTTTTGGCACCAAAAAATATCTTCTTTAGTTTCTAGATTGTTTAATAAACATAACATATCCTTTTCTTTGGCTTTCAAATAGGGAGTGAAGCTAGCGACATTGGTTTCCTCCTCAATACTAAATAATTCCTCCTCAATTCTAACTTTTGGGAGAATATGTTCCCAAAAACCTCATTATTCTAGATCTTGAGTTTGTAATTAACGTGATTAAGTTTCATGACTAGGATATACATGGTAGAGCCTTGCATTAAAAAATTCCACCATTGTTTCATAGAATCTGACAGAGTCCAGTTGGCAAGCCACATTTTTTTGAATCTAAAAGGGGTACTTTTGAATTTGAACATATTTTCTCTAAATAAAACCAAGGGATTGTGATTGGATTTAATCCTTTAGAGAGAAGATAGAGAGCAGATTGAATGGAGATCCTACTACAAAGGCACTAAAAACCTATCAAGCCTAACTTGAATAAGGTCTTCTCCTAGTCTCCTATTTGACTAGGTGAAAGGGTTGTCTTTTGGGTTAACATCTAAAATCTCTAACTCAACTATAAAGTCACTAAGATCTATCATACTATCATTGAAAGAAAAGGTGCCCCTTTTTTTCCCTTGGGGATAGAGGAGAGTTGAAGTCACCTACCACCATCCAGATCTTATACATGAAGTATTTCCTAATATTAATTAAATATTCCCAAAATTTCCTCCAATATTTCTTGGAATTAGGTACATAAACTTAGTTAAAACCCATTTTTTATTACTATGAATGTCTTTGAATAAAACTATAATATGATATTTGAAATCTAGTAAAGCTTTTCCTTCCAATGTAACATGATCATAGAAAACTGCCAACCCACTAGAAGTAGCCTCATAACTGATACTACTACATATAACTTTACCCCAAATGGTAGCTTTAATCATAAAAAATGTTTCCTTGATCATTTTAGTTTCTTGGATAAGAAAAATATCAGGTTTATGATTATGAATCATTTTTCTAGCCAGGCTCTATTTTTCAATTTCATTCAACCCCCTTATATTATAAGAGATGTTATTCATTTATTATTTCTTGGAAAGTGTCTAAGGATCATTTGAGTACCATTTTATACTTGTTTTTTAGTTAATAATTTTATAGAATTTTGATTAGTCAGTCTACCTTGGGATTTTGACTCTTCTCCAACTACTTTTTTCTTACCCTTTTTTATTTGAACTTTCATCCATTTTTCCTCTACCATTTACGTAATGAAATTAGTGTTGTCTTTCTGTATTGATAAATAACATTATCCCTCTATAGGGGAAAAAGTCTTAGGTAGCCAAGGACATTTGATTGGAGTTAGTAGTTCCTGGCCAAACACAACTTCTTGCAGAATCAGATACTTATCAAATAATAAAGTTTCATAAGAAAGAGGGTGAGGTGAGTCTTTATGCAAGTCAGCTTGAGGTTCCTTCAAATAATGATATGAATCATGCTTTTAAGTAGGAGAAGAAAAAGCTACTTCATCTAGAAATTCAACCAAGGGTAGAGTAGCCGTAGTTGACTTATCTTCTTTTTCATCAATCAGATCCATATAGATATCATTAACTAAGGGATTTGAGTCTGAGCTGATCCAAGGTGGGCTAATAATATTAAATGAAGGTGAAGACTTGGAAGAAAAAATAAATAAAAACTTTCCCTAGGATGAGTGAATCAAGAGTAGGTTTAGGGAAGAGGGGAAGTAGAGAAGGGTGAGAGGAAGAGGGATGCGGGGTGGGATCTTGAGGAAGATGGGGATAAGGATTTAGGGATGGAGGTTTCTTAATCTAGCAGGTACTGGGTGGAAGGATGGATTATTTTTTGAGGGACACTCCTTATAGGAATGATTCAAGACATCCCAAGTTTTAAATATTTTGGAGTCCCTTTTAGAAATTATGCGTTGATTCCAAACCCCATATTTATATATGATCTTGATATAGTGAATGAGAGGTTTATCCATAGTAATGAAAACATAGATATGGGTAGCCAAGAGTCTACATCTATATTTGGTTATGGGATCAATGGAGATTGGTTGGTTGAGGGCTCTATAAATGCCTAGGATAACCTATAGGATCCAAAATTATAGGGGAAACTTTGGTAGATTCACCCAAATAGAGATGTCCTCCATGATGACACTATCAAGATTAAACCCTACCTTTCATTTTCACATAAAATCATTGGATTTTACCATGAACCATGGACCTCCAATGAGGATCCTAATATAGTCTTCAAAATGAGACAAATTAATTAGGAATAAATTCTTAGGTATAGTTGTAATCTCAATTTGTCCCTTAGGATGTCATTTGAAGTTAGCCCACTTATGGAATGAGTCAATATTAGGCCTAAAATTACTAAATTTAGACAAGATAAAATTTGACAAAGAAGAGTCAATGTTCTCTACGGCACAGTTTGGGACCTCAATCCATACCTCATTTATTTCACTTATCAAGATTAGGAAGGAATATTTTCAAGGTTTTTTTTAGCACTCTCCCAATACCAAGTCATCTCATGAGATTTATTTTTTCCTTAAATGAGATCTAAGTGTTGTGTCTAGTGGAACCTATCCTAAAATTGACTTATGATTTGAGATGTCATTCAAAGAAGGTGGTTGACCTTAATCTAGATCCAGTGATATTGATGTCATATCCTTCATGGGATCCCTAACATCCTTCATGGGATCTCTAGGTTGTAGCTCACCTTCTTCTTGCCCATTTCTCATGTTTAAAATTCTACTTTTAGACTTCCCACCCATCACTCAATTCCTTATTAAAATATGATTCTATGATATTTTGAGACATTTGAGACATAGTACATAGGTTATATTTATTATATTATTATATTGAGTAGACTATAAGTTTAAATATTTTTAAGATTCAAAATATGATTATATTGAGTAGATTAAAAAAATATATTATGGAATCATATATCACTATGAGGTATATATGTATTAGATGTTGAGCATGAATATATTTCATGCACATACTTATCTATTTATATGATAAAGATCAATGTTAATATGTATTCAGGGTCTAAAATATCTTTGCAATAGTTGATTTAGAGTTCAATTTTAAATACAAACCTATTTTGATGATTCACCTTTTATGTACAATCCCAATTTGGGGATACACATTTTTTTACATACAAACTTGTTTTAGGTTCCAATAGTACAAATAAATATTGACATTGTATACACCTAATTTATTCAAAGTGTGACATTATTGAAATGATAATTCCAATGATGATGTAATGAAATCCTAATAATTCTC
>JARHVA010002216.1:2715000-2725514 GCA_037957365.1 Torreya grandis | reverse complement strand
ACTGAATTGACCTTGCTCTTACCTAGACACTAGTCTCAAAATAACTACTTGACAAAGAAATATCATATATATCTACACAACCATGCTCCAACATAGATCAATCACAAATATAACTAGATATAAAAAACTTACCTCTTAACATGACCTAAGATCAAACCTATAGCTCATACCTATCTATAGACAAAGGGACACCCCCTTAGTCTTCACAACATATGCACTCACCATTTGGACTTTCAAAACATCCCCAACAAACTCACAAAATCAGTCATACTATGCATACATCTATGGAGCATATAAACCATTACATAAATTTATACATATTGAATCCATATCATCTAAAAACATAAGGATAGATAATATCCATCTTCATTTCATTGCTTAGGCTCCACCATGCTACTTACTAACTTCAAACCTCATATAGCTACTCACCAAATTTGGTGACTCAACTCCATGTATAAATTTACTGGTGGCCTTCACACTTGATTCTATTTGTGCATAAGTGTCTCCATGAAGCATAATAGAGGACACCCCACTCCATAAGGATCTATAACAATACATACATAGGAAATTACTAGATCTCCATGTGCCTTCTCTCTTCTTCGGTTATCATTCTTCCTTCCTTTAACACCCAAATAGGCTTAATATCATCCTTTTTCTCTTTTCTTACCTTTTCAAATGTTACTTCCATCTTACCTTTTATATTACTTTAAATGTATGTTGATAAAAAAATGTTCTTGGAATTTGTTCCTATTTTATCCTTATTCTACTGCAATTAAACCATCTTGAATGATAAGTTTAATATGAATAGTTCTAATTTCCTTTGTTCTTCATATCCATGTTGGACCCTTCTTATGTTCTCTAGGATAGAATCTAGAAATATACCCCATACTATGAAAAATATAGAAAATAAAATAAATTAACTTACCTTTGTTATGATATCTCCTTATTCCATGATCCCATGACAACTCATTCCTTGAGGCCATTCTATAATCCTTTGCTCTATGACCAAACCTATGTCACACAAAGCATTGAACATGAAGTGAGCTTGAATGTCTAAATGAATTGGGTAGCCTGACTTGATTTTCAATCCTATTGCCTTTATCCTTCTTACTTTCACTAGATTTAATGTCATCCTTATTGACTTGAGATCAATCTTTGTTCCTATCCTTGAGAACCACATTGCTTTCTTTAATAAACTTCAACTTAACATTGGATTGTTCAACCTCCACCTTCAAAAAACTTAACTCATATTTCAACTTAGAACATTATTCCTCTTTTGAATTTAGACTTGCCTTTACATCCTTTAATTGAATATTGAGATCCTTGATGATATTATTATCTTATTTGACCACTGATTTCAATTATTGATTCTCTTTCTTTAACTACTTAGCCATTTTGTGCTTCTAGGATCACCCTTCAATTGTTAGGATTGCTCCAAAGGACCAAGCTATGATACCAATTATTGGAAGCATAATCATTGGGGGGGGGTCTAATTAGTGTCTTTAATAATCTTTTAGTTTCACTTCATCATTATTTATTACCATTTAGCAATCAATATAAACCTAATGTACATAAGCATTAATAAATCCTTAATCAACCAAAACAATACATAAACAATCATAACACATCATATAAGTGGGAAACCCTCATGGGGGATAAAACCTAATAAAAAAATATTGGAAAAATAGTCCTATAAATAAATGAATCAATATTTATTTTATCACCAACACAACAATGATCACCAACCCCTAATTCACCAAGCACCCACTTGGCTTTAACAAGCACCAACTTGTTAGGAGGCACCAACCCCTTATATTAATAAAGTACCTACTCAATGAACATTATGATTACTTGGCACCCACTCAACCACAAATCATTTATCCAAATTTTAATTTATTATTATCAAAACCTGATGATGGTCTTCTTATTATCTCTCCCTTTCTTTTACTCTCTATGACATCAATGTCATACTCAATCTTCTACCTACTCTCTGTACACATCATCTACCTCATCATGGACTTATCAACATATTCAGGTCTATAATACACCTTTGATTATATATAAAAACATAAAATAAGTATTATATACTCCTCTCCTTGTGAATGTTTTCTTAATCATAATTTTCCCTCATGGTTTGCTCCTTGACACTCATGATCACATTCAAAACTAACTCTCACCAAGTAAATTTATCATTGATCAATAAGCCCTCTATAAACTTGATTAGTTCACATAGGAATTGATATTAATATTAAAACCTATGTTACATATTAATACCCCTATTATGGTCCAAATTACCTCCTTTTGATCCTCTTTCTTCTCTTTTATTCGCTTGCACACACACTTAGACACACAAATAGGGCCTAATTAGCCTTGCTTTTGTACAAGTCACTTGTGCTCACACACCTTGGTCAAACATGAAAACTTTAACACTTGAATTACCATTAAAATAGGTCATATAACATGTTAAAAATCATGAATAAACCAATACATTAGGTTAGACATAGCTTAATATACCAATTTCTCTTTTAGGCCTTAACGAAACCTAATTCATTTAGGCCTTCATTAGATCACATTACACTTTGAACTATTTGGAGAAATTTAAAACTAAAAAATATAGTATTAAAACCTCAATATTAAAATAAAATATAACTTTTAAAACTTAATTTTAGGGCCACAACATCTTTTAGGTCCAACCACTACTTGATCTCCTTCTCAAAACATTGTTCACAATAGGCCTATGCATACACAGAAAGTTTGTCTTGAATAATTGAAACATAAGCACAAATTTACTAAAAAAAACATGGAAAAAAAATAATATATTAAGAAATATAATAACCTAAAGGTCATCAAAAAATTAATTATATGCTTCAACTCAAGGTATATAGGCTCAAACTCTTCTTTATAAAATGCCCACTCAGAACTTCCAACTAGTCTCAAAACATAGTCATGAAAACATGAATTTTTGGCATCTAATAGAACATAATAAAGAAATTATAATGTATAAACATGATATTAAAAAATAATTATATAAAAATAAAACAAAAATATCATAATCTATAATGGAAACTATTGGTCTTGTAGACTAATTTGTTGTCCTTCTCTCTCATAGTCCTTACTCAGCCAGGGAAGCCATTTTGGCTTCAATGTTCCAAACTCATACATTAAATTACAAGATTATTAAAATAATGGATATATAATTCAATTCCAAAAATAATTAAATATATGAAATTATATATACAAACTCATTTTTTAGAGTCTCAAACCCATCGTTGCAACTTGCTTACCCAAAACTACCAGATTACCTTGAAGATCAATCATGGTGATTTTTATTTTCAACACTCATATAGACACATTCAAAATATCCTTATCCATTTTTATGATCCTATATTATGTTTATATCACTAATATATATGTATATAACATGTTAATATTTAAATATTGGTCTTGTAGACCAATCTCATAACCTTACACCTTCACTATCTCATCTTCACCAAACAGGTCAACTTATGAACAACATTTTCATCATTTACCACTAAAATAAAAAACATATATCCAATATTAACATGTATTAAATTTATTTTTAAAAAAATAAATACACTTGGATTTACCCCTAGTCCATGATAACACATCCCTAATCAGCTTCTCACTTCTACTTGGTCTTCTCACTGTCTACACCACTAGGTTTATTAGTGACTGGTCAAATTATATGACTTATTTAACACTCCTAAGGGATATAACCTGATAAAAAAATAATATGTACATAATATAAAATTATAAATATTTAAAATTCTTTATAATAATAACTTTGACTCGATCACCTTTGCTTTCTATAGTAAATCTTTGAGAAATAAGGCCTTTCTTGTAGGGTTGACTCACTCTTCTGACAAAAAAATCATGCCTAGAGATGCCTGAGAGAGTTTAATTCAACATATAATAAATTTAATATCCATAACAAAATATTTTGGTCATTTTAAATCAATTTATTTCATATTGGGTCACTATTAGGGTTCTTTGAGGGTTTAAACCATCTTACAGTATTAACGATCATTCACAAATCTTAGACCTCTCATTATAGAAACCAATACTTGTAACTTTGAGATAGGGACCCTTACCCATATACCATGAAATTATTATTTACTCATGCATATTTTTCATATGCCAATGAACACTTGAAAAACCTTCTCCGATAGACTATTCTATATTTTGTGCACTCAAGAGATCTTAAAACCCTTTTCATGCCTTTTCTTACAAAATTTGATCTTAGAATTTGTAAAAACACCTATAAAAAACCTAAAAAACCATTGAAAATTTTCACATTTTCATTCTTATCTTGAAATATGAAACTCATACCTCATTTGGCCACCATCTCTCTCTTTACTTTTTTTGGTCTTTACTTGCAAGTCTCATTAGGCCTTGAAACTAACCTTCTATCCACTTTTCATGTTCTATCTACCACATATAAATTTTTATTACATGACTAATAAAACTCATATCACCAATAAACTAATCCCATACCTTCACACAAAATCTCTTCATGCCATGACTAGGCTATGACAAGACTCCTTAAGCATTTGTCCTTAAACACCTACCTTAAAACACTTCTAAAGGAATATACATTAACTCTGAAGTCCATATAATTTCAAACAACTTCTTACATACCTAATATCACTCACTTCATCATTCTCAAACCTCCTCATATAGCCTCTTCTTTGGATCTTCAATAGAACATCTTCAGAACTCCCTAGGTGGATCTTCATAGCTTCAATGGAGCATCTTTGAAGCATGGATAGACAGGTCTTTGGAGCTTCATATAATCATCTTCATAGCTTGATGGATAATTTTAAGAGCTACTTACATAGATATTTAGATCTCTACTAAATATATTTATAGATCATTGTGTTCTATTCTGAGACTTCATATCAGGCATACAATCTCATACCCCACACACCACACATCTTGACATGAATGACATAAACCTTGACATCAATGACAATTCTTCTCAACACCAAATGTTTTAACCTTTTAGGACTTAACAATATTAAATCATATGTTTATTAAATAGCTAAGTATACTAAATAAATGATATAATATGCAATAAATACAACCATTTATTTTGTTATAATATTAACTAGATTTGACTTTTATAATAATAGCAATAAACAGTGCAAGTAATAACTTATCTAAAAAATAACTTATGCGAATGATTTAGATATTGTAAATTAAGATGAAATCTTATCTAAGTGTTGTAAACTAGATCATAGTGTCATAACCTTTCCTAAACAATAACAACATAATTGGATAGTATCACCATTATTTTAAAAGTGGTTGTAGTGTCCTGATATTGGTGGTAGTGTGTTATGTGTAGGAATGTCCCATGTTTTTGGGTACACCCATGTCTAGATATTTGAGTTCTATTCCTACATTAATGAGTCAAGAAACCCTATATTTTGATTATAATGGATGATTTAAAGTGTTTTTATTAGTAGGGTAGGCTATTCATCCTCAAAACCCCACTATGATGAGAGTTGCTTACATACTAATACTCTAAAGAGGTATTAAGTCCTATGTAGTCTTATTTACCTAAGTGCTAGTGCAAGTGCAAGTGATGCTAGTATGATAATGGACTAGAGTGACTTTAATGTGATTTCAATAACAAATCTAGGTAATCTAACCTTAATAAATTTGTATATGGTATTATGTAGAAGTAGGGAAGCATAGGGATTGATAAACTTCATTGTTCACAACTTGTTCTGAGTTTGAATGTGTATTTTGCATCTGATTTCCATCTCATGGTTAGAGGGATAAAATTCTTTTACATATATTGTTATGATAATTATGTGGCTAAAAAATGAGGTCTAGGTTAACCCTAAAAAGTTTTAGTTTTAAAAATATATCTATTTTTGAAAAGATATAGAAAAGGACATTAGTTCCATTTTGGGGACACTAGATCCATGTGATGATAATGTTCTTATTATGGAATTATTATCCAACTGGTAGAACACTCTAAAAGAATGGCTAGGATCATAAAATGAAAAGAATGGCTAGGATCATAAAATGAGGCTCTGAGACTCCTTTAGGGATTACCAAAGATGTTTGTGGTCCACACAAAGGCTATAAAAGTGTGATAATAGGACTTAGGATAGGTAGTATCAAGTAGCACTCTTAGCACTCAAATACCACTTTTAGGTGATAACATAATACAATAGTTTTATTTTTCCATAGGATCAATATGAATAGGCTTAAAATAAGACTCACCCATGAATAATGTTATTTTAAAATCCTTTTGGTGAGGATGTTTTCTTATTGATGTATTTGGAAGTGGTTGTGGAGTATGTCCATATCATATTTGTCCTATATTGAGTAACTTTTGCAAAGTTTCCATGTAAATATTTGGAATGATTTATAATTTTTCATTATATTCATTTGGAATTATGTTCCCATCATATGTATCTTAACTAAAGTGTTTGTACTTTGTAAGATATATTTTTAGTTCTTTGTTGTATTTGACTATGAAACAATAATATATATGCACATTCACATATATAAGTGCTTAAATGAGGTGTAATGCTTATATAATTCAATTTATTTTAGTGAAAAAATACATATACTAAATATGAATTAAATTTCCAAATCTTAAGGTTGATATGCTAAGGAATATGATTAATTAAAAAATTTATAAAATCATCTTGAAGAGACTCATTCTCATGTTGTTTGAAGTTTTAAAAATGTTCCAATGTAAGTTTTGGCACATTATGTGTATTAAAGTCCCAAAAGAAAACATATTGTAATAACTTGAGTGTAGTTAGGGAACCATTTTCTAAATTATATAAACAATTCCAAGATTGTTTTTTGAAGCTACCATGGAATTATTTTAATAAAAATTGTTCAACTTTATCTGAATGGTCAAAATAATGCACATACTGAATTATATGGTTACAAGGATCATCATGTCAAAAAAATAAAGGTAACATTGGCATGATAAACTCTTGTGAATAAGGATATTCAAATACACATTTTGGAAAAGGTTTATTATGGATAATGTTATCATTAATAGTAGCATTGTAGGATATCATTTGTACTTTTATAAGTGAATTTGGCCTTTAGAGATATCCTATAGTACTCATCATATACAAAAGATAAATATTAGGAATTGTTGAGGTTTCCAAATATGTAATCATTGGATGTAATTCACCATCTACATGTAAAATAAAAATAATGGAGTTCTCATCATTATGAGAGCCCTATTTGAGAATTGTATCACTTCAAACATTTGGAACGTCTGGTAGTTGAACATCCCTTGAAAATTTTGGATCTTTTATTAATGTTATACCATTTAAAAGTTTCATTTTTTTGGTAATGGTGCCTCATTTGAAAGTTTTATAATATTTGATATTGGTACATTTTTTGAAAATATTTGGACCTTTAGTAGTGATATATTGTTTAGAGTTTGCAAGGAAGCCATTATGTCCGTATGAATTTGGTGAAAAAATTAATGATTAAAAGATGGAAAATGTAAGTTTTTATTATTAATGATGAGTTCATCATTTGGAAATTTAGGAACCTTTGGTAATTATATTGTTTGGCATGGAGAATAGTTCCCATCATTTGATGTTTGTCAATATGTCATGATATCTTTGTAAACATTATGAAAATTTTAATAATTAATTAAAGGAAAATTTGACCCATGTATATTAAAATTTATTTTAAGGGGTTCAAGAACATGTTGACCATCATCATGACGTGATGACATAACTTGTTGATTATTAATATCATGGAATGAAAACCCTAACATAGGCCTTTGATGATGGTTGGAAGTGGGATGCTGGCTATTATAACCTTAAAGAGTGCATTTTACAATTTAAGATATCACACATGGCAATTTTTCTTCATTTAGTAATATTTAAAATTATTTGTATTCAATATCTATGGAATTATAAATATATATCTCTTATTGATCATAGGATATTATTTATCTTAAAAATTGTTCTATTGGGGAAGTCTTTATTTTATATTTGCTAAAATAAATAATGAAATAGGGAATAAATAAACTATGAAACTGTAGACAACTTAAAAACCCTAGATCAAACAATGATTGTACAATAAGACTAAGTGGTAGTTTAACAAATATTTGACCATTTTTAATGGTTTTGGATGAGGGTTAAAGGGTATACTATCCTATACACAAGGATAAATAAAAACTACTCTAAATTGGGTTAGTTAATTAAAAACTCAAATAAATGAATATTTTGGATTAAAATTTTGAGTTATGCCAAACATAGAAAGTACATTCAAAATAGTAATTTAATTGCATAAGCACTAGGAAGAGATAATACTAAGATTATATATAAATTCATAGGTGATCTGAGATATGCAAAGGTGGAAATTATATGTAATCAAAAATGTATCATGTCTATAAATCAATTGTAGCTCGGAGAAGATAGAGCATACCTACAATTATGATTGGGAACAAATTTTTTAAGTAGTAGCATGACCAATATGGGGATCTATTATACCTGATTAAGGGATCAATTATCACAATACACCATGCTAGGAAGGGTTCCAAAACCTCCAGTCTAACACAATTATGCAATAAACCTAAGGGGGTCCTAGGTTTTGATATTTCACTTATTCTAATAACAAGAAAGTAAATATAATATAGTGCTCACAAAATATTGTGGCACGAAGTGGGGGTTAAAAACAAAATAAAGTAAAGTAAACATGTATAGAAGAGATATACTCACATCAAGGTATACATAATCTTAATGCATGGAATAAAAACACAACTACATTATCTATTTACACTTACAAAGGAGAAATAAAGTTAAGAATAATTCCCTTTAAAGACGAACCCACTGAGCCTCAATCTCTCCCTTGGCTAAGGTCCTTCGCAAGAGACTTTTGTGCTATGTAAGGATAATAAAGATAAATAATCTAAAAGCCACACAACCTATCTATGAATCCAAAATACTTCTCCATAAGACAAGATCTGTATCTCCAAATAAAGTATGGTACCCTGAGATTTATTCCTCAAGTAGAATGGTCAATAAGTAGATGTTAGTTACCACTTATTCTTCTTTGCTTCTCTAGTCTCAAATGGTTGGAAATGAACTTGTCTATATAGGAATATCTTACCCTAAATCATTTTGAATATGTCAGTTGTACGAGGTCAACCCAATCAACCCTGTATGTATTTAGGAGATAATTCACTAGGTCTTGAGATATGTCGGCCAAAGGTCTAACAAGATCTAAATTGAAAAATAACCTTAAAAGTATAGGGTCAACCCAGTTAACCTTGTACAATAATTAAAGGTTGAAACCTATACAAGCTCGACCCAATTGACCTAGTACAACAAATTGTAAAAAGGGGGATGAGGCAAGGAATATGAGTATAATAATGTGATAAATGATTGGAATGGGTACAACTAGGAAGAATATGCTTAGGTTAAATGGTTTTAGGATTAAAATGTGTAAATGTCAAGTGGTAAAAGGGACAATAATCTTATGAAGCATAAATGGTCTGCCCACCCCTTTCCTGATGCACCCCTTAATGCATGCACTTAGAAATATTTATACTTGAAGGGTTCCTAAAAGATACATGGTGTTATTAATTGATAAAAGTTTGAAATTATTATGTGTATACATATTCCCCAATTGAATCTCATCACGTGTCACATGAGTGTAACATGGGATGGTGCTTCGAGAAATAGAACATGATAACACATAATGTTGATGTTAAGTAAATGTAGTAAGCAAAAAATAAGATAAATGAAAGGAAAAAATTGAATAATACACACCTTTACTTACCTTAGTACTGTAGATAAAGAAGTAGACTGAAAGAGAAATCAATGCATCCAATGTGAATAACATTAGGTGAACTTGTAGAATTTAGTGCAAAAAATGGCCAAAAATTAAATTTTTTGGAAGATAGGCATATGGGAATGGAAAATGAGTTAAGGCAAAGATATGAGGATATTAAGAAAAATTGGAAAATTAGGATTGTTAAAACAAGTCTAGAATATTGAAGGTAAATGAATGACAAAAGGATAGAAAATTAATGATAAATGATTGGCAAATGAATTAAAAAATGATTGTAAAATACAGTAAATCATGCCTAGAAATCATGTAAAATGTAAATGACAAATAAGAATGTAGAACATACTATATCACATTGGGAATAATGTAAAATAGGAATGGCAAAAAGGAATGTAGAACATACTAATAATGTAAAACATGAATGACAAATTAAATATCAATGCAATAAAACTAATCTCATGTGAGATAGGAAAAAATAAGACCATGAAAAAATAAAAATAAAATGTAAGCCAATATGTAATATAAGTATATCAAATGAAGAAGGAGAAATCATAAATAAGTAAAAATGAAATGCAAGTCAAGAGGTAAGACAAAAATGAAAAGGTCATATATAAAGATAAACATGTAAGAATGCCAAATGTCATATATAAGATAAGTAAGGTCCAAAAAAATAAAATAAGAACATGATGGAGAAATGAAAA